>CM041297.1:139488567-139760795 GCA_023052935.1 Piezodorus guildinii | reverse complement strand
TTGAACCCGTGACATTTACCATAGGAGACTGTTATGCTAACCACCCAGCTACATGTGATCCCATAACCCCAATTTAGTAACATGTTTTGCTAAAATTGTTTCTGAATAATTTCCTTTTACTGTATCTAGATACATTTTAAGGATATTTCTGTTAATATATTAGGGATACTCACTACGTTTGCTATAGCACATTTTTTGTGCTATTTTGCTAAACCGGCTGAATTTCTAGTAGGGGTACTCACTACGTTTGCTATATCATGCTATTTGTGCTATTGTGCTAAACCCATCAATTTTATACAGGAAATAAATGTAGAAACTCGGCGGGTTTAGCAAAATAGCACAAAAAATATGCTATAGCAAACGTAGTGAGTACCCCTATTATGTTTTTAAAGTGCTAACACCTTTGCTATTCTTCTTGATGGTGGGGATCATTTCAATCTTGACACTTCCAGTCTTAGGCTAATCTTAAACTCTACCTTACACTATGTTGCCACCTCTGAGGAGCAGCTGGAACCTTAAGCCTACTAAACCGTAAAATTTCAAATCGTATCCTAGTTACAACATAAATCAATTGTTAAGAATCCTTTAAACGAGAATGCCGACTTTAACTTTTTTTTATTTATTAAAAGAAATTTACAACTGTATTAAATCAATAGAAGTAAATAGGCTTGATATATGATTAGAACACATCGTATTCCTGTGAAGAAACTACCCATTGGTAGCACTCCAATGTCTAATTTATGATAAGAAGTCTCTTGGCCATCTTCTTTTAAGGCGCCTCGGTGGGTTGTCGGGAATAGATATGGAGGAGAGGTCACGGATAAGCGGGTTTGAGTGGGCAGGGAGTTTGGAATGAAAAGAGGTATATCTGTAACGGGCCAAGTCTTCAACTAATGGGATATTTAAGTCTTTATGGATGATTTTATTGGTAACAAAGTAAGGAGCATTGAGGATTTTTGAAAGGATTTTGGACTACAAGGATTGGGTGAGAGAGGAATTTGGTGGCTTAGTAGACCCCCATAGCTCAATGCTTTAGGTCCAAATAGGCCTGATAATTGTTTTATAAATGAGTTTTTTGTATTAAGTAGGAAGTTTTGAGCGTTTGTCGAGTAAGTGTTGTAGTAATCTGTATCTACGAGCAGTTTCCTGTCGTTTCAGTCTAGTATGTGGATTCCATGATGGGCGTTTGTCGAGGTGGAGTCCTAAGTACCGAATCTGTTCAACAGAAGTAACATGTTGTTAAAGGATACGGTGGGGCAGGAAGTCAAAGGTTTACGACGTAGAGTGACGGTGATTTGATGGGATTTGTTAGGATTTATTTTAATTCTCCAGTTTTGACTCTTAATTAATTAATTCTTCAATAGCTGATGTCTTTAACTTAAAATAAATAAAATAATTTAAACAGTCCTTAAAAGATAAAATCGAATAAAAAATAGTCCTTTTCGTGCGTCCTTAGTATATATTTTGTGTGTGTGAAAAGATCAAAAATGTGTAGAAAAAAAAAAGGTGAAAGAAAAAAATCAACTCATATGAAATAATACTCAGATCTTCTGATTATAGTAATCGCAAATATGATTTTCCTACTGCTCACTTACCTGAGTCAGCAGTTGTTTGGCGAGTGACATAATATGAATCATAAGATCTGCGTTCAACTTTGAGGTGAAAGATAGTTTTCGCAATGAGTGTCCTATTGTGATAAACGTAAAGGAAGACAGGTATCACTGAGTCATCTTTCTTGTAATGTTGAATCTTATGTAACATTTACATAAACATCTTGGTCTAATCTCTTCAGGAAATGTATACCTCTATGGAACAGGTGTACTCATAATAATAGACATACTGTTTGTTGTTTATTCATTCAACGTCTCTAATCGGACGATGCTACAGTGGGAGGAGTAAATTTGTCTATTCAGGTTTTATTAAGATAGGGATCTTTAACGAGTACCTAACATTGCACAGACTCGGAACCACCGTTTAACGTCCCCTCCGATGGACGGCATAACTAAGGATTTCTTACTCCCATTGAAAAATCCTAGTCATCTGCAGGATTGAACCTGAGACCTTTGGCATAGAATGAAAATTCTTTCATTGATTTTAAAAATGGAGGTAAGTGAAAGTCGTGTGATGCCCGCACCAGATTTTTTTTTTATATTGAAATGTGTAAATATTTCCTTGTAACTGTACGATAATTTTAGCAAAGATAATATAAAAAAAAATTCTTTCGCTCTGGTACGCTCAAAAGAATCAAATGAACAGTACAATAAACAATTGAATAAATCTTTAATACAACTTACCTAGCTTTCGCTGTATGCTGATTCGGACAAAAGTGATATGAGGATAATCGGGTAAAAGTTGTTGAAAGGAAATTTTCACCTGTTGCTGTCTTTCTTGAATTCGCAGACAGCGGCGGAGAATAGTGGTTGAAGAAAATACGTCGAAATGATCATAAATTTCATACCCAAAAGTTACAAATAAAAAAAGAAAACGTTAAACCACAAGTTTAAACAATTAACATTGGCGGACTCATTCGGATGGTTCGACATAAAAAACGCAAGAGAGATAAAAACATAGTCGATGCCCGGTATCTCCCCCAATCCAATGCCATCCTGATGCTACTGATAACCTAATAGTTGGCCCAGCGATTGCTATCACCAAAATTCAAAATGAAATACACTTGAAATCCAAAATAAAATAAAATCAAAATACCGAACAGTAACAATATTTATAATAGGAATAGGTAGACTAGCTACAAGATACAATATACAATAACACACTTACTACTACATCTCGTCAAGGGCTCGCCTGAGGAGCCTCTTCTTCCAGTGGACACTGCCATCCACTTCTTCCCGTTCTCTCTCTTCGCCACTTGAAGGTACTTCCGGTGGTGAATGCCGCCTTTTCCACTTTAACCGCCGTGCCATCTCTGCAAAATGAACAAATGTCATAATGAATTTAACAAATTGAAAAAAAAAAAAAATGGTGCTGGCAACACAGGACTTTCGCTTAACTTCGATGTTAAAAACAATTCAAGTATTTATTCATACACTGGCTGTTGCCCGCGACTTCGTCAGCGTCAAATTCTGTTATTATGATCGCGATTAAGTAGTTTTTAAAAGAATATATTTTAAAGTACTTCTGCGTTAATGATGTTTTTAGTTTTATTTTCTGGTGGCAGAAGAACATACTGATTTTCTCTGCTACCCGATCTTGACAATGGGACATATACAGTGGGTTTCAATTATTATGTAATTATGTAATTTACTTGCTTTTGACTTATTTGTTCTGTTCTTAAAGAGTTGTTACTCACTTTATAATGTTAGGAGGAAGGTACACAATAGCTGAACCCAAAAATTACGAAAAAAATCATTTTATGTTTAACGGTTTAAACGTTCATTGACGAAAAAAATAAAAATGGCAGTTTCAAAAGTATTCGGTTTGTTTGTTTATTCGTTTAACGTCACTTTCATGCTGCTATGGCTAATTGGACGATGCTACAGTGGGAGTCCTAAATTTTGCCTATCCAGGTTTTATTAGGATAGGGATCTTTAACGAGCACCTGACATCGCAGAGGCTCGGAACCACCTTTTAACGTCCCCTCCAAAGGACAGCATAACTAAGGATTTTTTAACCCCATTAAAAAATCCTAGGGGCACCCTCAGGTTTGAACCCGTTCACCTTTGGCATAGAAAGCTGTTATGCTAACCACTACGCTATGGGTGACCCCTCAAAAGTATTCGGAATTACGTGGTTTCCGATTTATGTTAATGCATTAATCATATATAAAGATCCATTAGATAAACCTTTTTGCATAATCATACATTATAGTCTATGAAAAGTTTTTCTTAACTATTAATTAATTGATTGTTGCGAAATATTGTCCCACTGAAGCACTTATTGTTCCTTGAGGTAATTTTTATTTTAAATATTCCATTTCATGATTTTCCTTTTTAGTGGGGCCCACAAATATTTAATTAAATTTAAAAGAAATAATGGAAGAGAGATTTCGAGAACTTTTAGAAAAATCTGCTATGGGCGACACACCATTTTCACTTACCTCCATTTTTAAAATCAATGAAAATATAAAATCTAAAATAATCAGTTAGCTTTATTGGCTTTTCATCGCTCTTTATTAACTTTTAAAAGCTTATGTATAAGATAATATATTTTCTAAAATCATTTCAACAGTATATTATAGTTCTTATGTTCAAAAACAAAAAATTGCATTAAACAAATATTTTTTCAGTTTTCTCCTTTAGTTGGACATCAAATTCATTTAACATCTAATTAATTCTAATTCTAATCCTAAAGGAATTTAGAGAATCGTTAACAGAAATTTACAAATTAAAATATGTACAAAATGCTTCAGTTTCGGAAAAAATGTATCTGTATAAAAACTTAAATTATGATTATGGAACACATTACCTTGATGATAATAAAATAAACTTTAATTGGGTTAAATGAATATTTAAAGCTAGATGTGAACTTCTTTATCTCAACTATAACAGATTTTATTCAAATAGTAGTGTGATGTGTTCCTTGTGCAATAAAAAAGAAACAGAAAATACATTTCATTTCCTAGCTGCATGTCCGATTCAGTCTGAAATTAGAAAAAAAAGTTTTGGAAAGAATTCTTTAAAAGTTGATGATGTAATAAAATGTCTCAATGGTGATAACTGGTTGCCTGTATACAATTTTTGTAAAATAGCATGGCCTTATAGATATAGGCTTATTAAAGAATTTAATTATAATTAAAAAAAAAAACTTTCTAATATGTGATATTAATTGATTATTGTTATTTTATTTGTTTTTTACTGTTGTTTTATTTATAAGTTAATACAGTTAGAAGTTGAATAGAATCAGTGAGTGACCTGTTTTTTAATATTATATAATTTGTAAAACTTTACAGATCGGCTCCGGACTGACGCTCTAAAAGACCATAGTTCTACAAATGTTTTTTTATTTTTTTAAATATTTTTATAATATTTGTTTTGTTGTTGTAATATGCTTAAAGAAATAAAAACCAGTTATTTATCTATCTATCTAATTCATTTAACTTATATATTTACCTGTTTTTTTATCAATGGTAACAAGATGATATGGTTATTTTTATATAATCTATAAAATTAAAGGTACTTAAGGGGAAGAAAATTTAAAATATCAGCATTTAAGTATGAATCTCTATATGTACTGAGCCCAAGACCCTTCATGGGTTGTAGAGGTACAGCTTTTTTTCAATATTTTTTATTTCTACCTATATTTGAAGAATAATTTTTTGATGACTTGGTTACAGAAAACTTATTTTTCCCATTTTTAAGAAAAGTTAAATTGCAATGTATTTTACTTATAAACATTTTGGAAAGAATGCCTTAAATGATGGTGAAAATCGTATCAAAATCAATCTTGTGGTTTAGAAGGAGTTAGCGGAAACCGAAATTGTATTATCATTTTATATATAGAGATATTTAATTTATTTTGGCTTCATTGAAGGAAAACTTATTATTTATTTTATTTTATTTGAACACCCTTCCTTGCATAATATGCAACACGGGTTGTGACAACGTCTAGTCGCCAGTTATAGCAAGAAGTTGACGTTGCCAACAATATTCTTGAAGATTGTCTGTCTTCTAATTTTTACTCTTAAGGAGCACCTTCTCTGCCTTCTATTCTTCCCGCTGGTCTTCTCCCGATCCTAAAATGGTCTGGGCCCACGGCTGTTTTCCACCCGTATACAAACTCTTTGTAGTACGGGTAGTTTCTTTCAGTCACCAGCTGAGGAAATTCGTTGTCTGATAAGACGTAGAGTCCAGTTTTCCTCAGAAGTCCGATCCGTTGGGGTTCAAAGGCGGTGCAAGTTGACAGGATATGCTCAGCAGACTCGAGTACTCCACAGCTAGGTCATAAGGGATCGATATCTATCCCAAAGCCTGAGAGTTTAGCTCGAAAGCCCCCATGCCCTGTGAGAAATTGCGTAACCCAGTAGTCCGGAAGGACCCATTTTGCATCTAAACGAGACTGGACGGTGGGAAAGTATTTCCTTAAGGTAGCGCCCTTTTGAGATGTCACCCACCGTCGATTCCACTTTTCTATAGTGTCCTCCCGGAGAACGGTTTTCCATTTTCTGGGTTCCTCGTCAATTTTCATTTTTAGATAATCTGGCAGGCCTGCTGAGCCTTCCCTCTTAAACGTGTGCCTCAATCCATCCTCCTCCAGAACTAGGTCAAGAGGCACTGCTCCTGCGAGGACTTGCACCGCCTCATGCGATACAGTTCGGTACGCCCTAGTGACCCGCAGCAGAGCTTTTCGTTGAATTGTCGCTAACCTGCTTTTTAGGCGTTGTGAGAGGTTCTTGTACCATGCAGGAGACGCGTACCTCAGGATACCCAAAATCACACCCTTATATATGGCCAATGTAGCTGGGTACCTGAGGCCCCAGAAAGCGCCTCCCACACGACTAAGGCCATTTAAGGCGAAGGCCACTCTATTTCCCATGTAGTCCAAATGAGGTGTCATGTTGAAATTTCTCCCAAATCTTATACCTAGATAAGTTACTTCTTCACTTGGACGTATTCGATCTCTGTTAATGCAGAGAGTTATAGGGTTTGCCCATCTTGTCTTGCCTTTTAAAAAGATTGCCTGTGTTTTTGCCGAGGCCATTTTCAGCTTGTTCCTCTCACACCATTCTTTTATGAGGTTAGCGCATGTTTCGGCCTCTTATTATATTTGCCAGCCACCACAAATGTATTATGTTTACTTTATTAGTGTGTCCTTTTTTGATGAGAGCACCCTCAACCAAAATCTTCATCCTAAATAGAAGTAAAGTCATAGATGACAATCTCCACAGTTCTTCATGGGTCTCAAACCTGGGCACTAACAAGAAAACTTGATATGTGGCTGAATACGATGTTAATGCATCTTCTAAGGAGTTTAATGTTTATTGAGAAAAGGGAGAGAATAAAAAACGAAGATATTCTTCAGAAGATAAACATTAAAAGTCTAAGGGTTGAGGCCCATAGATAAAAATGGAGCTGGGCTGGGCACTTGGCGGGAGATGGACCAGAGATGGCACGGAGTGGAGTTTTTGTTTGTTTATTTATTTAACGTCACTTTATGCTATTATGGCTAATCCGATGATGCTACAGTGGGAGTCTTAAATTTTGCTTATCCAGGTTTTATTATGATAGGGATCTTTAACAAGCACCTGACATCACACAGGTTCGGGACAACCTTTTAACGTCCCCTCCGAAGGATGGCATAGCTAAGGATTTTTTACTCCCATTAAAAAATCCTAGGACAACTTGCGGGTTTAAACCCGTGGCCTTTGGCATAGGAAGCTGTTATGCTAGCCACCCAGCTACAAGTGATCCCACCTTTAAGGACTCTGTTTTGTTATTGAGATTTTTTTGTATACTTAGTTCTAGTTTTTTCTTTCTTTGGATTATTTGCTATTCTTCAATATTTTAATTGTTTGTATATTTATTTTTAAATATAGCTAAACTACTATAAATTCCTCCCTATGGGAGAGGCTTTTGTCAATACTGATATCAATAAACCTATTATTATTATTAACAATGATATGGTTATTTTTTTCGAATGCATAAAATCAAAGGTGCTTTAGAGGCAGAAAATTTAAAATATTGTTTTTACTGATGGGTCGAAAAGCGCCAATAGTGTTGGATCCGCAGCAATAGTTGATGATTTCTCGGTTCAAACTAGCCTTCCTCCTGAATGTAGTTCCTTTACAGCTGAGCTAACTGCGATATACCTGGGGCTTAGGGAAGCTTATTACAGAGAGGGTAAAACTGACATTGTTCTCTTCACTGACTCATTGAGCTCTTTACTTTTCCTGAAGAACGTGTATACAACACATCCCATCGGTATTCTCATTCTGCAATTCGTTTACATGTTAAATTGGTCAAATAGATCAATTCTATTTGTTTGGATCCCAAGCCACGCAGGAATATATGCAATTGCCAAGCAGATGAGGCGGCGAAAGCGGCGTCATTGATTCCTCCATCCGATTGCTTAGACACTCCACATAATGATCTCTATAGGCTTATAAAATTATTAATCATGGACAAATGGCAGTTTAATTGGACCAAAGAAAGGGATAACAAACTCAGGGAAATAAAAGAAACAGTATTTCCGTGGAAATCATCTGTACAAAACAATAGAAGAGAGAAAGTGATATTAACAAGACTCAGAATAGGACACTCACGACTAACGCACCAACATTTACTGACTAGAACACCAAGACTTTACTGTGTAACGTACCCATCACTATAAAACACTTACTGACAGACTGCAGGCAACTGATAGGTGTCGACCTTCCATATCATTTAAATACTCTATTAAATGACAACAGTACACACATCCCACATTTATTTGATCGTTTAAAAAGAAATAAATTATATGAATCCATCTAATGCCCCGAAGTATATTGATTTTTATTTTATCATGAATAATTTATGCTTAATATTTTGATTTTTTCTTCCAGTTGTATTTTTATTGCAATTAAATTATGTTTATCACTCCATTAATTAACCTTCTTCATATTCCTACCTACCTTTCATATCTACCTTCTCAATCTATATAACTATGAACTGTTATTGGTAATATATTTGAAATAGCACTATTTTACTTCGGCAAACATCACCTATATTGTGGATTGCCTGTATCAATAAAATAAATAAATAAACCTTCATAATATCAAAACCCATTAAATTTCAGATTGATATACCGAGTTTAATCAAAATTGTTAAAGCTGCTATTGAGGAATTCATTAAAAGGAACAAAATCCATGATATAAAGATTTTGTTCACCGATTTTGATGAATAAGTTGCTGTAACATGTCAGGCATATTCATTTCTAAAATATGAAATTCCAGTTATATACAACTTATTGTTTCCGATCTAGACTTACCACTCACACACAGACACCTTTTAGCAGGACTTTGACCTCATTCGGACTAAGGGGACCCTAAAAGGTGTATTTCCGTTAACGACTGGAATTTGAAAATTTTCACGTTCCTAATACTATTCCTTACTACATATTTTATATATAGGTGAGTGGAAGTAACAATAATTAAAAAATCTGGTGAGAGCAACACACGACTTTCATTTCCTTCTGTTTTTAATTGATTACAGAACTTTAAAATACAGTTAGAGATAAAAATTAGTGAAACTATTAAAAAACTAATTAAATTGAATGTCTATAGAAACATATGTTTTATAAAAAATCTATTACATTATTATCTAAAATAATCAGTTAGTTTTATTGGATTTTCGTCACTCTTTATTAAATTTTACAAGCTTGTGTATTAGATAATATTTTTTCTAAAATCTTTAGCTTTCCACGGTATATTATACATTATTGTTGTTATGCTCAGAAACAAAAAATTGCATTAAAAAAATATGTTTTCAGTTTTCTCCTTCAGTCTGATATTGAATCAATATCAATTTATACATTAACCTGTTTTTTAGCAATACTAATCAGATGATATGGTAAATTTCATAAAATTAAAAGTACTTTAGAGGACATTTTTTTGAAATATCTGCATTTAAGCACTGTCAGACTATTTCAATCAGAATTGCCTACATGATATTAAAGCCCATCCAATTTTACATTGATATGTAGAGTTTAATCAAAATCATGGTATAAAGTGGCTCTTCTGGTAAGCTGATTTTGATGAAAAAGATTCTGTAACACCTCCGGTGTATAGGTATCTTAAATATGAAATTTCAGTTTCATAGGGATTTTTGCGGTGCTTGGTCATTTGGACTCAGGGGACCCTAAAACGTGTATTTCCATTAAAAACTGGAATTCAAAAACTATCACGATCGCAATACTTTCCCTTACTTTATATTTCATATATAGGTAAGTTTGTTTGTTTTTTATTTAATGTTCCTTTATACTGCTGTTGCTAATCGGACGATGCTACAGTAGGAGTTCTAAATTTTGCCTATCTAGGTTTAATTAAGATAGGGATCTTTAATGAGTACCTGACATCGCATACGCTTGGGACCACCTTAGGCATAACTAAGAATTTTTAACTTCCATTAAAAAATTCTAGGGCCACCTGCGGGTTTGAACCCGGGACCTTTGGTATAGGAGGCTCTTAAGCTAGCTACTTTGCTACAGGTAACCCCTATAAAGGTAAGTGATAGTAAAAAGAAGATGATGGAGTGTTAGTTGACTGTTGAGATTAACTTATTTTATTTATGTGCTGACGTTTCGCCCTAAATCGAGGGCCTCTATCAGTGCTTAATATGAGAGTACCTCAAGAAGTGTGGTCACCAAGAAAACCCACTAATAAGAAATATAACAAGTGTTGACTTATAAGGTAAGATGTGTCAGCCCTGATGAAGACCCAAAATGCAAGCCAAAATATCAGCATATATGTTCAAGTATATAATTAAAAATCTGGTGCCCGCAACACACGACTTTCAATTATCTCCATTATTTATATCAATTTAACAAAAATATTCAGTTTCGGTTTTAAGGTGTAAAACCTTTAAGGTCATCAATGCCTAGATACTATATGTATGTTTAACCTTTACAAGAAAGAATTGTTAGGTAACAATTAACAAATAATTGATTATTAGATAAAAAATATGTTTTTTTTAAAATAATATTTTTTATTTTTTTAAAAGTTGATATGAGTAACAAATAGCAACAGTACTTAAAATGGTACAATAGTAAAAAACAAAATCAAGACAACGTTAAAAAAAAAAAAATTTCCATTCGCCTACAATACCCTCTGATGATGACCCACAATGGGGGTCGAAACGTTGGCAGAAAATAAATGGTTGAAACTACTTAATTGTTTCATTCACTGACCGCCACCCAGACTAATTTCTTCCAGTATTAATTTTTTTTAATTTTTTCATATATATATTATATATATATATATATATATATATATATATATATATTTTTTTTTTAATTTTTACATAGCTTTTTATTTTATATAACCAATTTCTAGTAGCCATCCCATTCTGAATTTTAAAATGTATTTTCTTAATATGAATGTTTTAATATGTTGATATTATGTTAAAGGTTTAGATAATTAAGAATTTAAATTTTAAAATTTAGACTGTGAAATAAAAATGAAGTTAGATGCATAAGATAAGGAGTTTTGATATTGGATTAATTGTTACAGTAAATTTAATTAATTAACATGATTTATATAATAAGATATTTGTTTTATAAATTGATTTTTGTGACTAGAAGTAAATAATATGTAACTGCTGAGTATCATTATAATTATTATTGAGATATTAACTTGGATCTAGTTTGGAACCAAATGTCTTGGAAATGTTATTTGTATGTATGTATGTATGAATATATGCCTTTATGTATCTATAAAAATTATAAATGACGAATTAATTTAAATTAATCTTTTAATAAAAAAAACAAATAATTTTATAGGATTTCCATTAGAATGGTCAAGAGGCCATGCAACACAGTCAGAGAAAGTGAAAATTGGAGAGGAATAATTTTTCAAAAAATAATTTGGATAATAACAATAAATAGTACTTTTAAGAAAATCCTATATCTCTAAATATTATTTAAAAAAAAAATAATAATAAATTTATATCAAAACAAACAATTACAACAGTGTAAAACACATATCATGAAACCTTAGTAACTCCATTTGAACAAATTAAACATTATTTATAATAAAAGTTAAAACAAAATAAATGATTAATTTTTAATCAGAAAAGTGTTATAATAATTAGATTTTATAATAATTATATAATATATAATATATATATATATATATATATAATATAATAATTAATATAATTAACAATATAATATAATTAATAACTAGCCAGTTTCCATTCACCTACAACAGCCCTGAAGATGACCCACAACGAGGGTCGAAACATTGGCAGAAAATAAAATGGTTGAAACTACTTAATTGTTTCATTCACCGACCGCCACCCAGACTAATTCCTTCTAGTAGATAAAGTTCTAAAGATAATATGGTTAATATTTTTTTATTAATAATATGTTGAAAATATGAGGTAGAGTATGATCATTCACCATCACCGACCTCACATAAAACCATCAACAATTTTCATATTTCACTTTCACCTACTATCGCCATGTAGGGCTTATGACTAAAACATCAGAAAGGATAAAAAAAAATATAATATATAATAAGGTTGGGTGAAAAATGGAACTTATTCATTGATGATCTATAAAAATAAAATCACAAGAGAGAAATAAATAATATATAATAAAATAATGTTAATAACAAAATATTGTTTATAAAAAAAGTAAATTAAATGTGGTTATTATATATTTATCATAATATTTGAAAGTGTTTGATAATCCACTATCTCCGACTGTCACGCAGAGTACGCAAGCGACCGAACTACACGATGACAGAAACTGGCAAAAGCCGAAAGTATGTGTAAAAAGTGTGAGTAAGTGACAAGTAGACGACAGTAATTTATAACGCACTTTCAACGCATTATAGTAAGTATATAAATTCGTATTTTATATACATTTTTTTTTTTTTTAAACTTCCGTCATAATTAATATTCAATGATATTGTGAGATTTTTAAAAGGTAATATTATAAGTCAAATTTTATTAAAAATCGTCTTGCTCCATTCTTCTCCTGCTACTGTCACGAGAGTGCTTAATGACAGAACCCATCCCCGTTTACCGCGCCATTTAAACTCCAGCTCCAGTAAGCGCGTAAGGCATATGAAACAACTTTTTCGAAATGTAATATGCATTATGATCAATATTGAGTTCGCCATTATGGTAATCGAGATATTCGCGAAGTCTCAATTTCTCTACCCAACAAAACACCCGGGCGCAATGTACTCCTACGCGCTGTGTGGACGAATGACAGTGACATCATTGAATGCTACTCACCGTCAAGAATGGCCTGTCGACAGCAGTGGCACCTACACGTCCACCGCTTCTCTCCATAGTGGAGGACCAAGTTTTCTCCTCCAACTTCTTGGTCGTGTCCTGAGGCACCCTCGGTCATCAGTACGTCCTCGACATCCTCCGGCAGGACCTCATCTAGAATCAAACTTTCTTCAGAGTCTGATGGGTACATGGCGAATGACTTGCCTCAGTGACCTCTGAAGCCAGAATGACCCGGTCTACCCCAAGCAATTTCGGGTACAGTACACTACCTGGGTTCGGCCAATAGGAATTGTCCTCAACTATGACGTCAGGAAAATAACAACGAAAATTTTGTTTTCAAAAATATTATTTATTATATAACAAGGGGTGATGTTAATGAAAATTAGTTATATTTCAAATCGGAACACTAAATAAATGTCTATATATACATTTGCATCACAACTATTTGTAACGAAAGGTTTTTATTTTCTTCTAGGATTACTTTTTTCCTCAAGAGGGGAAAATTTCCCTCCCCTCCCTCCACATTTTTCTCTAAGTTAAATCAACATGGTTCCTTTGAGAATCAATTTTAAATGTACTTATATTAATTAAATTTATAGTTAAATGCTATAAAATTGGAGCGCCGTTTCCCTCTTCCATCCTAAAAATTGTTTTAAATATAAGATATTATTTTTATTTATATATAAACATATATGAATGTTCTGACAAGATTGTAATTTGTCATATGAAATATAATTTCATCCGAAAGATAATGTCAGAATTGAAATCTTCTGCCATTATCTTCGGACCATCATTTCAAAATTCTACAAGGGGATCTGTGGTGGTATGTATTTGTGGTGGATTTAAGTATTTAGGCACGTTGGTTCTATATTGTAAATAGAAATTTCTCTTGAAAATTGCCATGCTATGTTGGTGTGGTTTACCATTGCCTATTGCACAGCCTTTATTATGCTGTACGATGTGCAATTTTTTCTAATATTCCTAATGTTTCGTTTAGGTCATGAAAGCTTTTGACCGCGGGAGATAATATCTTAGAAATTCTACATCACATATTTTCGACGGTGAGTTATAGGGTAGTGGATAACGACGGATTTGAGAAGATAATGAGTAATATCATATTAAATTTACTTTTAAAAAAGCCCCTCCGAGGCCGGTAGTCGAACTCATAACCTTTGACATGGTAGACAAGCGTGCTAGCCACACAGCCATGTGCTCCACTTGGCGTACCCTAGACCGCCATATTGCCTAAGCTTTGTTTGGTGGGTTATTTGAATTAAACATTTATTTAAATATAATTAATTATTACCGTGCAGAATGCTACAATTTGAAAGCAATTGCAAGCTAACTACGAATCAAGGTTGTAAATCGTCTTACGATCCTAATATATTGAAACAATTAGCTCTCAGTATGATAGATAACCATTATTCCGACTACGTGAAGATATATACTGACGCCTCAAAAACCTGCAATCAAACAGCGTTAGCCATAGTGGATCCAGGTAAAGAACATACAATTTCATTCTCCATACCTAATAAATTTAGTATTTTCAGTGCTGAACTCCTTGCAATTTTGAAAGCCATAGATTATTGTCGTAATACATATTCAAGCACTAACTTAGTTATACTGACAGACTCCGCCTCCTCTTGTAAGCTACTAAAAACAATCAATAGCAGAAAAATTACTTCATATTTAATATTTGAAATAATCAACTCCATAATCTCCGACAACAACCACTACAAATTTCAATGGATTCCAAGTCACGTAGGATTATCTGGAAATGAGGCTGCTGACAGAGCTGCTGGGACAAGGCAACCATTGAAAGAGAACGCCAAGGTACCCATGAAGGATCTCCTAAGACACTTAAGAAAAGAAGAAATAAG
The DNA here is from genome assembly GCA_023052935.1 of Piezodorus guildinii. NCBI lineage: Eukaryota > Metazoa > Arthropoda > Insecta > Hemiptera > Pentatomidae > Piezodorus > Piezodorus guildinii. Next base: position 139,746,022 of record CM041297.1, on the reverse strand, counting down.
AGAATGGCAAGATAGGTATGACTGGGAGTCACAATCAAAAGGGAGAGACTTTTATAAGGTACAACCTACTGTGAGTCTTGTTCCATGGTTTGCTAGGCATCAGCAACTTACAAGAGCGAGTATCCTACGAATCGTAAGACTGAGGACTAACCACGGGTGTACTTACAAGCATCTTGCTATTATGAAAATAAAAAAAGACGGAAAATGTGAAGACTGCGGACAGCCAGAAGACCCGCGACACTTAGTTTTCAGGTGCAAAAAATACAAAAGAGAACAGGACATTAAACAAGAGGAAGAAGCTGAATTTTTAAACAACTTGGACAAAGTGAATATAAAAAGGATAGAACTGTTCTTTAAAAAAAATACAAATTGTAAACTTTAATTTTAATCAATGCTGCCAATAACTCAGTACTTTTACATGCATCTCTTTTAAATTGTTCACTGACCAAATAGGATTTGTTATCAAGTCTTGAGGGTCATTTGTAATATAAATAAATAAATAAATAATTAATTTCTATATTTATAAAGGCAGTCTACCATTCACTCACTGGTCATTAAAGTAACTCAAAAATGACTGCATAGAAAGTTGGTTTTATAAAAATTGGGCACCTTTGATTTTTTTTTTGTTCTCGAATAAATCAAAAACTATACATATACAGTAAACCCTCTTTTTAACGAACACGGTTTTAACAAACACCTGTTTATAACGAACTATCGTTGCGGTCCCTTGAAAAATGAATAGAAAACTATGCTTTCTCCTCGTTTATTACCGAAATATTCTCTTATAACGAACTAACGAACTGCTTTTGTGGATCTCAGAATTGAATTAGTTCGGTTATTACGAAAAATGAAGAAGAAAAAAATTACGATGTCTTAATTCCCGGTAAAGAGTGGCGCCGCTCTATCCAAATCCTTCTTACCTCTTCCCTCTATTCAGCTGAGCTCTGTGATTCACAGTCTGTGACAACTTCTGGCTTCTAGAGTTTCAGCTTGTTATTCTGTTCTTATTGCTTTTATTACTTGCGTTTTTTCGAGATTAAGAGAAAATCCATTGATTTAAATACAAAGTTGTCGATTCTTCAAGAAGTGGATAAAAAAATTGAGTCAAAATCTAAAATTGCGGAAAAATACGGGATATCAAAATCTAATCTATCAACGCTTATCGCTAATAATGATAAAATCGATGCCTCCATTGCGTCTTTATCGGGATGTGAAAAAACAATTGGAGGAGAAATACATGACATTCTTGATAGCCATGTTCTCCAGTGGTTTCGAGAAATGAGGGCCTCAGGAATACCCATTTCAGGACTAACCGTCCCGGAGAAATCAAGCCGAATAGCTAATGAATTGGGCATCTAAAACTTTCTGTGCTCATCCGGCTGGCTTTGGCGCTTTCTGAAATGTCATAGAATCACAACACTGATGTGAATGCATGAATGAATACCACTCAATGTCGCGGTTGCTTTGGGGAACGATATAAATAGAATTGTCGAATTGATGTGCTTTCTTACGGAAATGGACTTTTACAAGCAGATTTGAAAATTGTATTTTACTATTATTATTATTATTTTTAAAATCATTATAATTATTATTATTTTATTTTCTAAATTAATTAATTAATTTTTAACTTTATTTATATACATACATATAATATATATAATATATATATATATATATATATATATATATATATATATATATATATATACATACTTGTTTTATGATTGCAAATATATTGGTACGAAGAACAAATACATTATCGGTATACCGTTTTTCACCTATAAGTAAAACAATATTATCTATTTGTATGGGTGTATTACAGTTTATATATATATATATATATATATATATATATATATATATATATATTATTTTATTTTTATATTAAATATATTATTAATTATTTTTTTTTTTATTTATTTATCTGTATTGTTTATTTTATATTTTTTGTAATTTTAATCTGATATAGTTTATCTTATATAGTGATTATTCTATTAGTTAATTGTTTCAACTATTTGTTGTTATTTGTTTTTTAGTAAAACAATTGTTCATTATTTAACCTTAAATTAGTTTCTAAAAATGAGTGTCTGGCACTGATGACCGAGATGTTTTGTGCCAATAAAATATAACAACCAACCAACCAACTAACAACACTGATGTTAGCGGTGAAGAAAATAAAGTAAACCAAAGCGACGTCGATAATCAGCTGGAAAAGTTTTTGCAAGAGTACGCAAAATATCATGCAAGAAATGTTTTTAATACAGACGAAGCTGGTGCACAGTTTTAAATGCTTTTGAAGTTTCTAAATAAACATGTGCCTGAAAGCGAATGCTGTATTGAAAATATCTCTTTTAACCACCTGAATATATACTAAGACATCTATGTACATACAATATATTTTTCGGATATAATGAATTCTTTTATAACGAACAGAGAATTTTTTGGTCCCTTGGAGTTCGTTATAACGAGGGTTTACTGTATTGAAAACAAAAATGTAGTCGAATTTCCAACCACATGGAAACAAAATAACCTTAATTTTAACAAAATAAAATACCAGTATTAGCTACGATATTAAATATATTAAAGTATGTTTGACTTTGGTATCCATATTTTGTACGCAGGCTACCGTAGAAAAACCTTCCATTGTTATTGCCTTAAAAACCATTTTAAACAACTAATAAAAAAATCTGGTGCGGGCAACACACGACTTTCACTTACCTCTATTTTTAAAATCAATGAAAGAATTTTCAAATACAGTTAGAGATAAAAATACGTGTAACTATTAGAGAATTAATTAAATTGAATTTATATAGAAACATGTGTTTTATTAAAAAATCTATTATATTGTTATGTAAAATAATCAGTTAGTTTTATCTTCTTTTCATCACTCTCCATTAACTTTTAAAAGCTTAAGTATAAGATAATATTTTTTCTAAAATCTTTAGCTTTCCAACGGTATATCATACATGTATAGTACTGCTTTTGTACTATCACTGATTTGCTATTCCTCTTGGTGATGGTTTAAATCGTATCCTAGTTACAAGATGAATCAATTGTTAAGAATCCTTTAAACGAGAATGGCGACTTTAACAAAATAAATAAAATAATTAAACAGTCCTTAAGAGATAAAATCGAGCCCTTCGAAATAATAAAAATCTGGTGCGGGCAACACACGACTTTCACTTATCACCGAATCAATTAAAATTTTTTTTTAATTACAGTTAAAGATAAAAAAAAAATGAGTGAAACTATTAAAGAATTAATTTAATAGAATTTCTATAGAAACATGTGTTTTATTAAAAAATCTATTATATTATTATCTAAAAATATGGTGCGGGCAACAAACGACTTTCACTTACCTCTGTTTTTAGAAACGATTAAAGAATTTTCAAATACAGTAAGAGATAAAAACGAGTGAAACCATTAAAGAAAACATTAAATGTGGATTTAAATAGAAACATGTGTTTTATTAAAAAATCAATTATATTATCATCTAAAATAATCAGTTAGTTTTATTGGATTTTTATCACTCTTTTTAAACTTTTACAAGCTTTGTGTATAAGATAATATTTTTTCTAAAATCTTTAGCTTTCCAACGGTATAGTATAGAAATAGTATAGAAAGTAGTATACATTCAAAAACAAAAAATTGCCTTAAAAAAATATTTTTTTCAGTTTTCTCCTTTAGTTCATTTTCAAATTCGCTCAACTTGCACATTTAGCTGTTTCTCATCAGTGGTAACAAGATAATATAGTCATTTTTATAGAATCAACAAAATTAAAGCTACTTTAGAGAAAGAAAATTTAAAATATCGGCATTTAAGCCCTGTCAGACTATTTTAATCTGAATGAAACCTACACGACGTTTAAGCCTATTAAATTTGACATCGATATTGCGAGTTTAATCAAAATCGTCGGAACCGTTTTTGAGAAAATCGAAAAAAGGTGCAAAATGCATGGTATAAAGTGCCTCTTCTGGTAAGCTAATTTTGATGAAAAAAGTTTTGTCACGTCTCGGGCGTATAGTTGTCTTAAATATGAAATTTCAGTTTCATAGGACTTACCGTTTCCGCCCGGGAGTTACCACACACAGACCTTTTTGCGGGACTTGGTGATTTGGACTCAAGGGACCTTAAAACGTGTATTTCCGTTGAAAACTGGAATTCGAAAATTTTCACGATCGCAATACTTTCCCTTACTATATATAGTATGTGAAAGTAAGTGAAAGTAAAACGAGTCAATCCATTTGAAATCGTCCAATTTTCATTAATTGTGCCGCTTAACATTTTTGATTTTAATGATTTTTTAACCAGTTATTCTCCATCCGTTCATGAATAAAAAAACAGTGGTTAAAATGTTTTTATGGCAAATACTGTTAGTGCTTCAGCCGTTTTAAGTGAGCTTCGCGACTGAAAACATGTGTTGGGAAAATCTCTCCATTTCTGGTAATTATGCAGATATGGAGTCAAAACAAAAGCTAACAATGAGATGAGAACATGCTCTTTATATTTTGTCTGTACTATGTATTACCTTAAATGTGAAGAAAGTGGTTTAAAAAATTCTCGAAAGTTAAAAGTCTATAAAGGAAAAGAAACTCACCTTTGATTATTTTTTTCATACATAGCTTAGTCACAGCCCTACTTGCTGTAAAAATCTTGAGAACATAGTCTTTTTTACTTTCACTTACTATATATAGTAAGGGGAAGTATTGCGATCGTGAAAATTTTCGAATTCCAGTTTTCAACGGAAATACACGTTTTAGGGTCCCCTGAGTCCAAATAACCAAGTCCCGCAAAAAGGTCTGTGTGTGTGTGGTAACTCCCGGGCGGAAACGGTAAGTCCTATGAAACTGAAATTTCATATTTAAGACAACTATACGCCCGATCATTTTCATTAAAATGAGCCTACCAGAAGAGGCACTTTATACCATGCATTTTGCACCTTTTTTCGATTTTCTCAAAAACGGTTCCGACAATTTTGATTAAACTCGCTATATCGATGTAAAATTTAATGGGCTTTATATCATGTAGGTTTTATTTAGATAAAAATGGTCTGACAGGGCTTAAATGCCGATATTTTAAATTTTCTTCCCATAAAGTACCTTTAATTTTGTAGATTCAATAATAATAACTAGATTGTCTTGTTAACGCTGATGAAAAACTGGTAAATATATAAATTGAATAAATTCGATACCCAACTAAAGGAGAAAACAGAAAAAATATTTGTTTAATGCAATTTTTCGTTTTTGAACATAAGAGCAGTAATATACATGTATGATATAACGTTGGAAAGCTAAAGATTTTAGAAAAATTATCATCTCATACACAACCTATTAAAAGTTAATAGAGAGTGATGAAATGAACATAAAACTAACTGATTATTTTAGATAATAATATAATATATTTTTGAATCAAACACATGTTTCTATAGAAATTTAATTTGATTAATTCCTTAATAATTTCACGTATTTTTATCTCTAACTGTATTTGAAAATTCTTTCATTGATTTTAAGAATGGAGGTAATTGAAAGTCGTGTGTTGCCCGCACCAGATTTTTTTTTATATGAATTTTAAAAAATGGATAAAATTTGATTTTAGCGAAGTCTACACGGAAATATCTCAAAAGGGGCTGAGTGAAAAATCATGAAACAAACTCAGGTTACACATCTATACGATGTTTATAATTAACATAAATTTCTACGAATAAAATTGGAGGCTGATTTATACTTCACCACTATTGAAAATCATTGCACTACGTTTCGGCTACAATGCCATCTTAATGTGCAGTGGAACTAATTAGATCTAATGTGAGTAGCTGCTTTCAAGCCAAAGCCTCATTTCTAAATCCTTGATTATCGAATAAACTATCGTATCTCGGTAGTTATTAAACTTAAGGATTTCTATTACTATTCAAAATGAAGTTAAGAAGATCAGTCATTATTCGATTTATCTTCATAATATTCGTAGAGATAACAATTATTATGATTTTTACAAAACAAATGAAGACAATGGTGATCCAACATTTTTTTATACAAAAAAGAGTACTTTGAAAGGCATTATCTTGGAAAAAACAAAGCATAAAGAAAATTGAAAAGGTTCCACCAATAGCAATTTTAATGTACTTTTAAAATAAATTTACTATGTTTTCTCGTAGTTGGTATGTTTTTAGATATTGAGCATTGAACGAAAAAAATAAGAAAATTGTAGGTTCATTTCGGATTAAAGTAAACTTCCGGCGGTCTTGTCCTGAAATGGTTCTATATTTACGTTTTAAGGACGCTGATAGTGTTACCTGTAAAGTTTAAATAAAAATTAATTTTTTTTAAAGGAATGGGAAAATAATGTATATTTACACCTAAGAAACGCAAAAAAAAAAAAAAAATAAAAAATAAAAGAAAGATCTTATAATGGATGGATTATGTAGTTCTTGATATAAGCTATGTAATTAAAGACATAAAAAATAAAATTAATCAATTTTATTGGGATATATATTTTTTTTTCAAGCTTACCACAATGGTTAATAGTGGTTAATTATAATTAAATTTTCAGTCATAATTGAATGAGAATTTAACTGCAAATTAATTGTAATTGATCATATCTACGATACAAAATGTTAAACAATCAAATTGAGTCTGCCAGCTGCCCATGAACATTGATAATTCATGGAGTTAGAAGACATTTTTCCTACATGAAGAATACTCCTGTATATTATCTCTTCATTATCCCCGCAACCATTCATTTTAGCTAAAACATTTATATAATCATTTTTGAAGATTTTTTAAGTACTTAAATTTTGTATAGTGTAATGTTTTCGATACAGATAATACTTTTGAAGATGTTTCTTTGTTTGTTGTTTGTTTAACGTCGCTTTTTGCTGCTGTGGCTAATCGGACGATGCTACAGCGGGAGTCATAAATTTTGCCTATCCAGATTTTATTAGGATAGGGATCTTTAACGAGTACCTGACATCGCACAGGCTCTGGACCACCTTTTAACGTCCCCTCCGAAGGACGGCATAACTAAAGATTTTTTACTCCCATTAAAAAATACTAGGGCTACCTGCGGGTTTGAAACCGGGACCTTTGGCATAGGAGGCTGTTATGCTAGCCACCCTGCTACAGGTAACCCCCTTTTGGTGATGTTCAACTTCAAAAAACTAAAAATACAACCAGGCTTGCATATCCAATGCGCCCGAGCTAAGAGGTAAGATACTAACCTTCCAAACAGGGCCACTTTACATGACGATACAAGCAAGCAAGTGAAAGCTGAAAGTATGTGGCAGTGAATCTTCACACAATTTCAACATAGCATAATACATATACAATAACCGTATTATATATATATATATATATATATATATATATATATATATATATAACTTAAACATTTGTTTTCTTAAAGTTTTATTAAAAATAATATAAATTACGTAAAAAAAACGCTGAAAATTATTACACAATGGTTTATTATTTTCAAATAACTATATAAGGGGATAACTGTTTATATAGCTGTTAATAAGAAATTAATTTATATGAAAAAAAAATAATCCAAAGGAAAATGATATATCACCACTGTTAATTTTAAAACGCTATATCTCGGCAATTTTTAAACCAATTTCAATGATTTTTTTTTTTCATTTTGTAGGAAATTTAATTCTCCATGCCAAAGGTTCAGTATTTATAATCCATATATAAATATGGTATAAATAATAAACCAAAAGTTGATTTAATTATTTTTATACATTATTAGTTATTTTATTTTTTTTAATTGTCCTTATATAATTTCTTCAAAATGTCCTTCGGCACGATTTCATGCATGGGAACTGATGAAGGTACTGCCTTCTCTGAAATAAGTGAGATGGACTCACAATATCTTAAAAGACGATCTCTACAGAAAAGGCAAAAGAACATAATACCTGGCTCTCCGGACAAATCACCCTTTCCTCCCCCCCTCCCCCCAAAAAAAAAAAAAAAATCGACCAAACCAATCCAAGTTTTACCGCCTGAATCCGGAAGTCTATCATCAACCAAGCAAAATCTGCTCCAGCCATTCCTCTCAGTAACAAATTTGAAGCATTAAGAAACATTCCTACTGGATCTTCAGGGAATCTTAACTTCAACGAACCAGAACAACTACTAATATTTGTTTCCAATATTCTTTTGACTTCATGTCGCTCTGTCGAGAAATCTCAAACCTCATTGGACAAACGAACTTTAAGTATTTCTCAAGGGTGAAAGATATAAAAATTAGCACTAATGGAAAAGAGCATTATATTGGGCTGTTTCACATGAAATGTCCGTTTTTGTAGTTTCTGAAATACATAAAGGATTTTGCAGGTCTCTGTTGTTTTCTTCCGAATGTTTACATATTTAAAGTAAACAGTTACTAATCCTCTACCTTTGTATTATAAACATTAGCTTCCCAATCAATTACCCAATTTTTAGTATACCTCCAAATATGAACGTGGAAACACGCGATTTTCGAGTAATATTTTTGTACGAGTTTAAACCATTCAGCAGCTGAGGCCGCTAGAAATATTTGCAAGGGTGTGGGGAAGGGAGTGTTAATGAACGGACCATTCGCCATTGGTTTGCTAAGTTTTCAGCTGGAGATACCGACTTGGAAAACTTACCCCCCTCCTCCCCCTACCAAACAGTTAAAGGACTCTCAGCACAACTAAATGCAAGTGCATCTACCGTTTCCAGACATTTAAAGTGTATTGGGAAAGTAAAAAAGCTCGATACATGGGTACATCATGATCTCACTGAGCGGCAGCAAGACCCTATGTTTCAAAACATACCGTGCAAAAATTGAAAGAACTGGGCAACGAAGTTCTTCCGCACCCACCATATTCTGTCGACTTGTCTCCAACAGATTACAACCTGTTCAGGAATTTCGACAACTTCGTCAAAGGAAAACTTTGTGAAAATTATGATCAAGTGAAAAGTGCCTTTTCAGATTTTTTTTCACTTCAAAGCTCAGAGTTTTTCAGTTCGGGAATAAAAAAAGTTGGTGTCACGTTGGGAAAAATGTGTAGAAAAAGAAGGTAAATACTTCGAATAAACCTATCTTGTTTTTATATCGTATTTTTAATAAAAATCTTTTACCTTGAAAACGGACATTTCATGTGACACAAACCAATAGAAAATTATAAACTAGCAATTTAGTTCAACTGTAATTGAAAGAAAGATTATTATTAGCCGATGCAGCTTTAAATTAAGATGATTTGCTATAGATGCTATATCCATTTTAAAAAAATATTCAGTCATTTTTGTACTGCTTTCGTGATATAAAGATGGAATCGTATAATATATATATATATATATATATATATATATATATATATATATATATATATATATGCATGTTTTAAATTTGGTGGTCCTTGTCCTGGTCGGATACAGGGGTCCGCGAAAAAAAATTTTTGGTAACCACTGGTCTATAGAACTAGACTCAGGCAAAAAGAACTTTACTCAGCCTCAATATTACAAACCCAAAAACTTCTTCTCCAGAAGAAGAAAAACCCGACTCTTCAGAGAGGAGCGTTCCTATCGTCCGGAGGACTGCAGGGATCAACCCAACTCAACGACCTTTTAAGTACAGTTCTTCTGTTATAGTTATGTTTTTTTTTTTTTGTATTTAGTATACCATTTTAAAAAGTTGACTTTTTAGAAAGAGAAAATAATTTTTATGTAAAATATGTTATAATAATGTTTGGTAAAATTAGTTTTTGAGTTCAGAGAAAGTGTTTATTTAGATAATTTTATTTCTTTTTTGTATCAAAGTTTTATGTAACATCGTAACATACTTGATGTTACTGGAAGAGGAGTAATGTTACACTAACATCGGATAGAACAAATGATATTGATAACAATTGTATAATTATCGATTCGTTTGATCAATTATCAGAGAAGGTTAAAAATGTTTATTCCTTCCTTGTAACGTACGCTGATGACACAGCTATCCTTTCCTCTCACTTAGATCCCGAAATTGCATCCATAGGCTTCCAAATGCACCTTTCTCAAATTGAAGATTGGTGTAATAACTGGAGAATCAAAGTCAATCAATCCAAATGCAAATATGTCACCTTCACCCTTCGAAGACAATCCTGTCCTCCAGTTCTCTCCCATCCTCCTAGAAGTTTGAAACGGCAGTGGCCTCGAGACCTATTGTGTTCACGCCATATGTTACGGCCTGATAAGGTTTTTATAGTTTTTCAATCGAAAAATGATAAGTTCATAATTTTATGATATTTATAATAAGATCATTTTTTTTGTTTAAATCTTTATTTTTTAATTTCTTTTTACAATAGTTATTTTGAATATAATTAAAAGTTTTTAAACGAGAGCAGTAGAAGAGAAAGACAGAAGACGATCGTACTTCAATTGTTTTTTTGACTGCCTCGTGGCAAGTCGAGTCTTAAGCTAGTGTCTGAGCGGTGAAGATGTGCCGTATATAGACCCAAGATTCCTCTCAACGTTTGAACGTTTGGAAACGAATTTCTTCATCTTCTCATCGTTCCCCTTGGAACTTGGAAGAGCCGCCTTGCGGTCATTTTCAACACCCAAGAGAACTTCGTCCAAGCCGCCCTGCGGTAATTTTCTTCAATACTCAAGACGACTTCGTTCAAGCCGCCCTGCGGTCGTTTTCTTCAACACTCAACTGGACATCTTTACGTGAATATAACCTATCTTTATCCATTAATGGAACATTTAATTTCTTAATTCTTATTCAAGAAACTGTTTAATTTGATAAATATTTTTTTACATCTTTAAGCATTAATTAAGTTAAGTTTGTTTCTTCTATTTTTCCAATATTTTAATTAGGTTTATTTTGTTTCCTACATTTTCTTACAGCTGTTTAATTATAATTAGGTTAATTTTATCTTATATAAATTTATTAGGTTAAATTGTTTCTTATCATCCTTATATGTATTTCAGTGTATTAAATGTATTGTGATTCGTCGTTTGCTTTCATTATTTTAATTTATTTTAAATCTATACAGTCCACTTATTTATTTCAATAGAACCACCCTCACTTTTGAGTTGTCACTTGGAAGTACTATTCTTTCACGGATAGCCCAGCGTATACATATTGTAACATGTATATTCGAGTTCTAGCATTGGCTAGATTCTCCACTCACATGCTGTATGCTTGAGAATTGTATATATGTATGAGTGACTTTTAAATGTCCTACTGGACTGATTCAATAAAAAGTTGTAAGCTTGTTCTAGCTTTTTTAACTAGTCCCTTTTAAACGAAATATTACTCTTTTTTTTAATTATTTTTACAGCATGTTTTTTATTGAGGATGTATAGTCGACTGTAGAAACTATTATAGGTGGAATAATCAGGAATCAGTCATTTTTTAAAACTTTTTAATTTTGCCAACATTTCGGCTCAAGCTTGTGAGCCATCATCAGGGCTACAAACATCAGAACAAAAGAGATACATATTAATATTATAATGAAAATTTTCTTTTGAATGTAGTGACAATGATAACATTTAAAATAAAACAGAAAATATACCAACATAGATACAAATAATGATAATATGATACATAATCTGATGATAATAAGCATAAAAACAAAACTTTAGACTTTAATATAGAAGTAAAATAATATATATATACAAACGTACCATTACTGAGCCATGTCCAAGCATAAACTGAGGAAAACCATAAACATAGGTAGTATGGGGAGGGGTTCATGTAAAAACCCTGAAGGTTTTCCCCTATAAGTGTAAATACTGCAGCTTATCTTTATTTTTAAAAAGTTTTACAAAATTATACAATGGAAAAAAACAAAACAATATATGTGCAATAAGGCTCAACATTTTTAACAGAAACTTATTTTTTTTTTTTTTTTTTTTTTTAACTTCATTTATTGATTTGCACCTGTCAGCAGTAGTGTGACAATCAGCAAATAGGATGAAATAATAAACAAAATAATGACATGTCAGCCATGAGGAAGGACAGTACCCAGCAGCACGTCTTCTCGTCAGGTTTATTTCATGTATGGTGTCCAGCATTTTTGAATTGATTGAATTCTTTATTTTATGTCAGAGTGTTAATAAGGATATTATTATACGATTAGGGGCCACTTGAAGTGTTCATGGCTTGAGTGAAGTAAGCGAGCTCTTGGAGAAGGCTCAAAAGGGGCTGAATAAGATTATTCAACCCTCTAATTATTTGTGAAATATGGGATGTATTTTCACCTGAAGACGGCTGCTGTGGTATTTTCCTCCTCATACCCGAGCCAACAGAAACTTATAAACACTAGAATCTGAGGTATGTAAAAGATCCATGAGGTATTCATTATCGATTAATAAAATTTTTCATTATCATATTAATATGTATCTCTTTTGTTCTGATGTTTGGCAAAATTAAAATTTTTCAAAAAATAACTGATTCCTGATTATTCCACCTATAATAGCATGTTTTTTTATTTTACTGCATGCTTTTGTACATTTGTGATTTTTACTATACGTTTTTAATTCGTGTTTTTGCACAGTTTATGGTTTTTACTCGGCGTTTTTTGATTTTTTACTGAATGAAAATCCGTTCTGTAGACATCATAAACGCCATAGGAGAGGAATAAAAAAAGAGGAGCCTCTATCTCCTTTTTACAAAAAAAAAAAAATATTTATAATGTAATGTGCGTAATAAAAAAACGCATTTTTGATGTTAAGGGGATTTATTTGATTAAAATATAATGACAGCAACATATATATAACATCCTCAACAATGACGTCGGAAAAATAACAACGAAAATTTCGTTTTCAAAAAAATTACAATTGTTTAACGAGTAGTGCTGTTAATAAACATTAGTTATATTTCAACTTGGAACACTAAAGAAATGTCTATATATACATTTGCATCACAAGTATTTGTAATGAAAGGGTGTTATTTTCTTCAGGGATTACTTATTTTACAGACCGAACCTGGTCCTTCCTCAACAACAAGTATTAAGAGGAGTGTTGTTAATGGAAATTAGTTATATTTCAACGCAGACAATGACAATGAGTAGCATTGAATGCTACTCATCATCAAGAACGGCCTGTCGACAGCAGTGGCACCTACACGTCCACCGCTTCTCTCCATAGTGGAGGACCAAGTTTTCTCTTCCTTCGTGCCCTGAGGCACCCTCGATCATCTCTTCTATCATCAGTATGTTCTCGACATCCTCATAAATGATATCCTCCGGCAGGACCTCATCTTGGATCATGCTTTCTTCAGAGTCTGATGGGTACTCTAATAACTTCGCTTACTGACCTCTTCAAAGTCCGTCGGAATGGTCCTCAACTATGACGTCTAGAAACTAACAAAGAAAATTTGTTTTTAGAAATATTATAATTGTATTAAGAGGAGTGTTGTTAATGGAAATTAGTTATATTTCAACGCAGACAATGACAATGTCGATCATTGAATGCTACTCACCATGAAGAACGGCCTGTCGACGGCGGAGGCACCTACACGTCCACCGCTTCTCTCCATAGTGGAGGACCAAGTTTTCTCTTCCTTCAAGTTCTTGGTCGTGCCCTGAGGCACCCTCGATCATCTCTTCTATCATCAGTATGTCCTCGACATCCTCATAAATGATATCCTCCGGCAGGACATCCTCCTGGACAAAACTCTCTTCAGAATCAGATGGGTACTCTAATAACTTCGCTTACTGACCTCTTCAAAGTCCGTCGGAATGGTCCTCAACTATGACGTCTAGAAACTAACAAAGAAAATTTGTTTTTAGAAATATTATAATTGTATTAAGAGGAGTGTTATTAATGGAAATTAGTTATATTTCAACGCAGACAATGACAATGTCGATCATTGAATGCTACTCACCATGAAGAACGGCCTGTCGACGGCGGAGGCACCTACACGTCCACCGCTTCTCTCCATAGTGGAGGACCAAGTTTTCTGCTCCTTCGTGCCCTGAGGCACCCTCGATCACCTCTTTATCATCAGTATGTCCTCGACATCCTCCTAAATGATATCCTCCGGCAGGACATCCTCCTGGACAAAACTCTCTTCAGAATCAGATGGGTACTCTAATAACTTCGCTTACTGACCTCTTCAAAGTCCGTCGGAATGGTCCTCAACTATGACGTCTAGAAACTAACAAAGAAAATTTGTTTTTAGAAATATTATAATTGTATTAAGAGGAATGTTGTTAATGGAAATTAGTTATATTTCAACGCAGACAATGACAATGTCGATCATTGAATGCTACTCACCATGAAGAACGGCCTGTCGACAGCAGTGGCACCTACACGTCCACCGCTTCTCTCCATAGTGGAGGACCAAGTTTTCTCCTCCAACTTCTTGGTCGTGCCCTGAGGCACCCTCGATCATCTCTTCTATCATGAGTATGTCCTCGACATCCTCATAAATGATATCCTTCGGCAGGACCTCCACCTTGACAAAACTCTCTTCAGAATCAGATGGGTATTCTAATAACTTCGCTTACTGACCTCTTCAAAGTCCGTCGGAATGGTCCTCAACTATGACGTCTAGAAACTAACAAAGAAAATTTGTTTTTAGAAATATTATAATTGTATTAAGAGGAATGTTTTAATGGAAATTAGTTATATTTCAAAGCAGACAATGACAATGTCGATCATTGAATGCTACTCACCATGAAGAACGGCCTGTCGACAGCAGTGGCACCTACACGTCCACCGCTTCTCTCCATAGTGGAGGACCAAGTTTTCTCTCCCTTCGTGGCCCTGAGGCACCCTCGATCATCTCTTTATCATCAGTATGTCCTCGACATCCTCATAAATGATATCCTCCGGCAGGACATCCTCCTGGACAAAACTCTCTTCAGAATCAGATGGGTACTCTAATAACTTCGCTTACTGACCTCTTCAAAGTCCGTCGGAATGGTCCTCAACTATGACGTCTAGAAACTAACAAAGAAAATTTGTTTTTAGAAATATTATAATTGTATTAAGAGGAGTGTTTTAATGGAAATTAGTTATATTTCAACGCAGACAATGACAATGTCGATCATTGAATGCTACTCACCATGAAGAACGGCCTGTCGACAGCAGTGGCACCTACACGTCCACCGCTTCTCTCCATAGTGGAGGACCAAGTTTTCTCTTCCTTCGTGGCTCCTGAGGCACCCTCGATCATCTCTTCTATCATCAGTATGTCCTCGACATCCTCATAAATGATATCCTCCGGCAGGACATCCTCCTGGACAAAACTCTCTTCAGAATCAGATGGGTACTCTAATAACTTCGCTTACTGACCTCTTCAAAGTCCGTCGGAATGGTCCTCAACTATGACGTCTAGAAACTAACAAAGAAAATTTGTTTTTAGAAATATTATAATTGTATTAAGAGGATGTTGTTAATGGAAATTAGTTATATTTCAACGCAGACAATGACAATGTCGATCATTGAATGCTACTCACCATGAAGAACGGCCTGTCGACAGGCAGTGGCACCTACACGTCCACCGCTTCTCTCCATAGTGGAGGACCAAGTTTTCTCCTCCAACTTCTTGGTCGTGCCCTGAGGCACCCTCGATCATCTCTTTATCATCAGTATGTCCTCGACATCCTCATAAATGATATCCTCCGGCAGGACATCCTCCTGGACAAAACTCTCTTCAGAATCAGATGGGTACTCTAATAACTTCGCTTACTGACCTCTTCAAAGTCCGTCGGAATGGTCCTCAACTATGACGTCTAGAAACTAACAAAGAAAATTTGTTTTTAGAAATATTATAATTGTATTAAGAGGATGTTATTAATGGAAATTAGTTATATTTCAACGCAGACAATGACAATGTCGATCATTGAATGCTACTCACCATGAAGAACGGCCTGTCGACAGCGAGGGCACCTACACGTCCACCGCTTCTCTCCATAGTGGAGGACCAAGTTTTCTCTCCTCAATTCTTGGTCGTGCCCTGAGGCACCCTCGATCATCTCTTTATCATCAGTATGTCCTCGACATCCTCATAAATGATATCCTCCGGCAGGACATCCTCCTGGACAAAACTCTCTTCAGAATCAGATGGGTACTCTAATAACTTCGCTTACTGACCTCTTCAAAGTCCGTCGGAATGGTCCTCAACTATGACGTCTAGAAACTAACAAAGAAAATTTGTTTTTAGAAATATTATAATTGTATTAAGAGGAGTGTTGTTAATGGAAATTAGTTATATTTCAACGCAGACAATGACAATGTCGATCATTGAATGCTACTCACCATGAAGAACGGCCTGTCGACGGCGAGTGGCACCTACACGTCCACCGCTTCTCTCCATAGTGGAGGACCAAGTTTTCTCCTCAACTTCTTGGTCGTGCCCTGAGGCACCCTCGATCATCTCTTCTATCATCAGTATGTCCTCGACATCCTCATAAATGATATCCTCCGGCAGGACATCCTCCTGGACAAAACTCTCTTCAGAATCAGATGGGTATCTAATAACTTCGCTTACTGACCTCTTCAAAGTCCGTCGGAATGGTCCTCAACTATGACGTCTAGAAACTAACAAAGAAAATTTGTTTTTAGAAATATTATAATTGTATTAAGAGGAGTGTTGTTAATGGAAATTAGTTATATTTCAACGCAGACAATGACAATGTCGATCATTGAATGCTACTCACCATGAAGAACGGCCTGTCGACAGCAGTGGCACCTACACGTCCACCGCTTCTCTCCATAGTGGAGGACCAAGTTTTTCTCAACTTCTTGGTCGTGCCCTGAGGCACCCTCGATCATCTCTTTATCATCAGTATGTCCTCGACATCCTCATAAATGATATCCTCCGGCAGGACATCCTCCTGGACAAAACTCTCTTCAGAATCAGATGGGTACTCTAATAACTTCGCTTACTGACCTCTTCAAAGTCCGTCGGAATGGTCCTCAACTATGACGTCTAGAAACTAACAAAGAAAATTTGTTTTTAGAAATATTATAATTGTATTAAGAGGAGTGTTGTTAATGGAAATTAGTTATATTTCAACGCAGACAATGACAATGTCGATCATTGAATGCTACTCACCATGAAGAACGGCCTGTCGACGCAGTGGCACCTACACGTCCACCGCTTCTCTCCATAGTGGAGGACCAAGTTTTCTCCTCCAATTCTTGGTCGTGCCCTGAGGCACCCTCGATCATCTCTTCTATCATCAGTATGTCCTCGACATCCTCATAAATGATAT
This sequence comes from Piezodorus guildinii, assembly GCA_023052935.1. NCBI lineage: Eukaryota > Metazoa > Arthropoda > Insecta > Hemiptera > Pentatomidae > Piezodorus > Piezodorus guildinii. Next base: position 139,728,845 of record CM041297.1, on the reverse strand, counting down.
CCTCCGGCAGGACATCCTACCTGGACAAAACTCTCTTCAGAATCAGATGGGTACTCTAATAACTTCGCTTACTGACCTCTTCAAAGTCCGTCGGAATGGTCCTCAACTATGACGTCTAGAAACTAACAAAGAAAATTTGTTTTTAGAAATATTATAATTGTATTAAGAGGATGTTGTTAATGGAAATTAGTTATATTTCAACGCAGACAATGACAATGTCGATCATTGAATGCTACTCACCATGAAGAACGGCCTGTCGACAGCAGTGGCACCTACACGTCCACCGCTTCTCTCCATAGTGGAGGACCAAGTTTTCTTTCCTCATTCTTGGTCGTGCCCTGAGGCACCCTCGATCATCTCTTCTATCATCAGTATGTCCTCGACATCCTCATAAATGATATCCTCCGGCAGGACATCCTCCTGGACAAAACTCTCTTCAGATCAGATGGGTACTCTAATAACTTCGCTTACTGACCTCTTCAAAGTCCGTCGGAATGGTCCTCAACTATGACGTCTAGAAACTAACAAAGAAAATTTGTTTTTAGAAATATTATAATTGTATTAAGAGGAGTGTTATTAATGGAAATTAGTTATATTTCAACGCAGACAATGACAATGTCGATCATTGAATGCTACTCACCATGAAGAACGGCCTGTCGACGGCGGAGGCACCTACACGTCCACCGCTTCTCTCCATAGTGGAGGACCAAGTTTTCTCTCCAATTCTTGGTCGTGCCCTGAGGCACCCTCGATCATCTCTTCTATCATCAGTATGTCCTCGACATCCTCATAAATGATATCCTCCGGCAGGACATCCTCCTGGACAAAACTCTCTTCAGAATCAGATGGGTACTCTAATAACTTCGCTTACTGACCTCTTCAAAGTCCGTCGGAATGGTCCTCAACTATGACGTCTAGAAACTAACAAAGAAAATTTGTTTTTAGAAATATTATAATTGTATTAAGAGGAGTGTTGTTAATGGAAATTAGTTATATTTCAACGCAGACAATGACAATGTCGATCATTGAATGCTACTCACCATGAAGAACGGCTGTCGACAGCAGTGGCACCTACACGTCCACCGCTTCTCTCCATAGTGGAGGACCAAGTTTTCTCTTCCTTCGCGTGGAGGCACCCTCGATCATCTCTTTATCATCAGTATGTCCTCGACATCCTCATAAATGATATCCTCCGCAGGACTCCTCCTGGACAAACTTCTTCAGATCGATGGGTACCAATAACTTCCTTACGACCTCTCAAAGTTCGTCGGAATGGTCCTCACTATGACGTCTAGAACTACAGAATTTGTTTAGAAATATTATAATTGTATTAAGGGGTGTTTTTGAATAAAACATGAATTTCAGAAAATTTTCACGATCAGTTTCCTCAATCGTCTCATTCCTCTTATCATATTGTAATCAAGTTTATTCCGCTGGTATCATCCCCCGGTGTTACAATAATCATCTAAGTACAGTGTCGCGCCTAGAGTAACCTAGTCTTCCGCGATTAGCCATTCGGAAATTCTAACGTACCTGTAGGAAGCTACTGAGTATACAGACAGTAAAGATTTTTTTATTTTAATTTTTTCGTATATATATATTTAATATTAACCAGCGTGTGTTACGAATATGTATTGCCGTAAGCTTGTATCCACAAAGAAATATGTAGACAAGTTTAATTTATTTCTATGAACCTGATCCTTAACGTTACCAGTCCAAAAATATCCCCGAGACCGACTGGACATTTTTTAGTTAAGTGCTCGACTTTAATGGTTATTTTTTTTTGTTAAAAATAATTGAATAAAATTGGATAATTAAGTGACATATTTGCATTCAGTAATTTCGCAACATGATTTAGTTAGTACATTATAACAGTTAATTTATGATTTCTACAAGAAAACATTTTATGTTTTTTTTATTTAAACATATTGTATAGTTATATCCGAACGTTGTAGGGATCCAAAGTATTTTGCATATCGTTTACTTAGAGAAAAGTGATCTTTTATGATTATTTTTAATCTTTTAAAAGTACCTGTGGTGCGTTGCCGTAACACCTTTATCACTAGATCGACATTAGTCGTTATTGCATTAGGTTCTTTTTTTTATGTTTTTCAACTAAATTGTAATATTTACTTTACGTGAAAAGCAAATTTTATGCAAAATATAATATAGTCATTCTGGATTGAACTGAAATAACATAGAATTTATGTAGACATACTCTAAGGTTCCTGTGCTTTCACAGTGTTTGATATATGCAGTTTTTAACTGTGACTTAAAATAATTTATTTGTTGAAAGTACAGTACCTGAAGTGTTGCTAGATAACAGCCTCTTTAAAGACGAAATATCTAGATTTTTAATCTAAAATCAAATATATAGGTTTTGAACTGCACTTCACACGAGAAAGTTATTATGTAGCATACTTCCGCATGACTTATTAAATTTAAAAAGTATTTTAATCTGCGGTTTGAACCGACCTTGGATATTGATCCTTAACACAATTGTTTATGCATCAAGTGTCAATTGAGTATGGCTAGATAACATTTTAATATAGCTGAAGTGGGTACAAAATAATTTTGATTGACAGAAAAAATTATGAGAATGATTGTAAAAATTATGAATTTGACTGAAAAAAAAAAAAAATATAAATTATTATCTAAAATAATCAGTTAGTTTTATTGGCTTTTCATCACTCTTTATTAACTCTTATAAGCTTGTGTATAAGATACTATTTTTTTTTTAACTTTAGCTTTCCAACAGTATATTACGGTATTTATGTTCAAAATAAAAAAAAATTACATTAGAAAAATATATTTTCTGTTTTCTCCTTTAGTTCGATATCGAATTTGTTCAATTTATATATTTACCTGTTTTTTATCAATGGTAACAAGATGGAATAGTTATTTTTATAGAATCAACAAAATTAAAGGTACTTTAGAAGAAGAAAATTTAAAATATTGGCATTTAAGCCCTGTCAGACTATTTTAATCAGAATTAAACCTACATGATATTAAAGCCTATTAAATTTTACATCGATATAGCGATTAAACTCGCTATATAGGTATATAAAATATTTCATATACAGGTAAAGTGAAAGTAATGCACATGTTTCAATAAAAACATAATTTAATCATTTTTTTATGATTAAACTTTCACTCACCTATATTTCATCTCTAACTATACTTGAAAATTCTTAAATTGGTTTAACAAGGGAGGTAAGTGAAAGTCGTCTGTTGTGCGCACCAGATATTATTTTAAACATGAATGGACGGCACATTCAAATTGCAGCCGTTCGGAGCAGGTACAGGTCACAAGTCATAAATAGAACGACCCAGGCTTACCATAGTCTCGAGAAGGCAGGTTTTGAACGACTCTACAATCTCGGTTGAAACCGCCAACCCTCTACAATCCTTTCTTCTCACTGTTTTTTATTTATTTAACGTCAATTTATGCTACTATGGCTAATCTGACGATGCTTTAGGGGGAGTCCTAAATTTTGCCTATCCAGGTTTTATCAGGATAGGGATCTTTAACGAGTACCTGACATCAAACAGACTCGGGACCACCTTTTAACTCCCCTCCGAAGGACGGCATAACTAAGGATTTTTTACTCCCATTAAAGAATCCTAGGACCACCTGCGGGTTTGAACCGGGGACCTTTGGCATAGAAGGCTGTTATGCTAACCCCCATGCAATAGGTAACCCCTCTTTCTGCTCTCTTCATCATGAATTTATTTTTTTGTCGACTAAAAAAAACTGGTAAGAGCAATACACAACTTTCACTATCCCGGATGTTAAAATCAATTTTAAGTTGAAAAAATCTGGTGCGCGAACACACGACTCACACTTGCCTCCATTTTTAAAATCAGTTTAAAAATATTTAAATAAAATTAAAGAGACATAATAAATTGTTAAAATATTAATTATTTTGTGAGAGAAGTTGGTTGAGGGTGCAGTCAATTTAACACACAATTAAGAGTAAACTTAATTTATTGGTGCAGACGTTTCGGCCTAAATTATAGGCCTTCTTTTGGGAGATTGTGTGAGCTGAAAGGCGTCAGTCAACCAATAATAACAAAAACCAAAAACGGTTGACTGACGCCTTTCAGCTCACACAACCTCCCTGAAGAAGACCTATAATTTAGGCCGAAACGTCTGCACCAATAAATTAAGTTTACTCTTAATTGTGTGTTAAATTGACTGCACCCTCAACCAATTTCTCTCATATATATACACAGTCAACCATTGTCACTTCATGATTAATTATTTTGAATTACAATAGAAACATGTATTTTATTAAATAATCTATTATATTATTAACTACACCAATCAGTTTGATTTATCGGCATTTCATCACTCTCCACTAATCTTTAAAATTCTGTGTATAAGATAATATTTTTTCTGAAATCTTTAGCTATCCAACGGTAAATTATACATCTATATTACTGTTCTTGTGTTCAAAAACACAAAAATTGCATACAAAAATATGTTTCCACTTTTCTCCTTTAGTTGTTTATCAAATTCGCTCAACTTGCATCTTTAGCTGTTATTTATCTATGCTAACAAGATGATAAATATATTTTTATAGAATCTACAGAATTAAAGGTACTTTAGAAGAAGAAATTTTAAAATATCGGCATTTAAGCCCTGCCAGACAATTCCAATAAGAATGAAACCTACATCGTATTAAAGCCCATAAAATTTTACATCAATATAGAGAGTTTAATCAAAATCGTTAAAGCCTTTTTTGAGAAAATCGTAAAAAGGTGCAAAATGCTTGATATTTCTGGTTAGCTGATTTTACTGAAAACGTATTTGTAACATCTCGGGAGTATGGTTGTCTTAATTATGAAAGGGCCTAGCCGGATAAGCATGTGAAATCTGTCCCCGCTTGTATTAGAACCAAATTTATACCATTGAGTCACACCTGTGAGAAACAAACTTACGCAAATTTTTAGCCTCTTAATCCTAACGGGAGGGAAGTTATAGAGGGGGGAAGAATAAACAAAAAAAATTGTTTTCCCCTGAACAGCTCAACCGATTTCCACGAAAAAAATTTATGTTATGGATTTTACAAATAGGTTTCAGAAAATATTATTTTAATTTTTTTTCCATGTAAACGCTGGTCAAAAAATCTTTTTGAATTTTTCAAAAAAATATTTTCTGGTTATGATGGTTTGGTACACCTCCAATGTTTCGGTACTTTACTTCATTGGAGGGTCCTCCATAACATATATTTTTTTCAATTTTATCGCAAGTGTACCCCATAGTGAAAAATAAAAAAAACAATTTTTTCTCCTGAACGGATCAACCGAATTTCAGGAAAAAAATATATGTTAATGGTTTTCTAAAAGAGTTTCAAAAAACATTTTTTTGAATTTTTTATTTTGAAAACGTGAGTCAAAATTTTTATTTTTTATTTAAATTTTTTTTTTTTAATTACCTTGGTTTGGTACACCAACAATTTTTTGCTAACTTAAATTCATTGGAGGGTCCTGCACAATATATATTTTTTTCGAGTTGATCTAAAATGTACCCAATAGTGAAAAATAAAAAAAGCAGCATTTTTCAGCTCTCTGAGTTGTAGCTGGTCACACATGATGAGTAGAGATAGAGCTGTAGGATCGTAATGTCATTAGATATTACTTACACACTATGCACATACATACTATGTATTATGCCTATTATTATAAATATCTTATATTGGGTGGAATATATATATTTTTTATTTTTATATATTTAATTTATTTTGACTTAGATAACTACCACGAAGTATAGTACAATAGAAGATTTCTAATGATATAAATAACAGTATTTTTCGCTACTTCAGGATATTTACATAGACAGTTGATATTTAAAGAATAAATAATTTTTAATGTTCGTGAAAAACGGAATAGTTCATCTGGAAGACGAATATATTGACATTTTCTCGAACATTTCATGCTGTCACGTCTGTCATCAAAACTATTTTGATTAACATACAATAATATGAAAAAATATGTATTAAAAAAATTGTTGTAATTATTTTTTATATAAATATAGCATATAGTGCTATGTAGTAGTTATCCAAGTAAAAAAAAAAAAAATAAATAAATATATTCCATCCAATATAAGATATTTATAATAATAGGTATAATAAATAGTATGTATGTGCATAGTGTGTAAGTAATATCTAATGACATTACGATCCTACAAGCTCTATTCCTACTCTTCATGCGTGACTCAAGGTCCTCTAAAACGTGTATTTCTTAATGTGTGAAAACTGGAATTCGAAAATTTTCACGATCGCAATACTTTCCCTTACCATATATTTCATATATAGGTAAGTGAAAGTAAAATTGTTGTTATATATTCTACAGTTACAAAAACTAAATTTACAAAACAAAATCTGTCTGAAAACTTACAGTACTAGATGCTGTATCTACATTGTCCTCCAAACAAATCTTATAACCCTTCGCAAGAGATAATCGGAAATCAGTTTTTTATTTTAATTCACTCGCGCATGGACTCTTGTTACTATATACTAGGCGAACTCTGATCCCAGTTTGTTTAGGATTTCTACATCTGGTGCGTAGGGGAATTACCGATTCTAAACAGTCCTTTATAAAAAAAAACAGACTTAAAGGTAAAACCTATATATTGTTTACTGTATTTTTCACTTACATCTGTTTACAACTTAAATGATACACACAGCAATATTTTAAATATAATAAAACTTTCACTAACCTTTGTTTTTAAAATCAATTTCCAAACTACGAGATCAAGTTGTGGAAAAACTAAAAAAAAAAAAAAAACCCTGAAAATTATTTCACAATGCTTTATTATTTCCAAATAACTATATTAAGGTATAACTGTTAATGTAGCTATTAACTAATATGAAAAACAATAAATAATTCATCGGAAAATGAAATATCACCATTACTAATTTCAAAACGCTACATCTCTGCTAGTCAAATTTCAATGATTATTTTTACTTTCACTTACTATATATAGTAAGGGGAAGTATTGCGATCGTGAAAATTTTCGAATTCCAGTTTTCAACGGAAATACACGTTTTAGGGTTCCCTGAGTCCACATAACCATATCCCGCAAAAGAGTCAGTGTGTGTGTGTGTGTGTGGTAACTCCGGGCGGAAACGGCAAGTCCTATGAAACTGAAATTTTATATTTAAGACAAATATAAGCCCGAGACGTTACTAAACCTTTTTCATCAAAATGAGCTAACCAGAAGAGGCACTTTATACCATGCATTTTGCACCTTTTTTCGATTTTCTCGAAAACGGTTCCGACGTTTTTGATTAAACTCGCTATATCGATGTAACATTTAATGGGCTTTAATATCATGTAGGTTTTATTCTGATGAAAATGGTCTGACAGGGCTTAAATGCCGATATTTTAAATTCTCTTCCCCTAAAGTACCTTTAATTTTGTAGATTCAATAATAATAACTAAATTATCTTGTTAACGCTGATGAAAAACAGGTAAATATATAAATTGAATAAATTCGATACCCAACTAAAGGAGAAAACAGAAAAAATATTTTTTTAATGCAATTTTTCGTTTTTGAACATAAGAGCAGTAATATACATGTATGATATACCGTTGGAAAGCTAAAGATTTTAGAAAAAGATATCATCTCATACACAAGCTTTTAAAAGTTAATAGAGAGTGATGAAATGAACATAAAACTAACTGATTATTTTAGATAATAATATAATAGATTTTTACTTTCACTTACTATATATAGTAAGGGGAAGTATTGCGATCGTGAAAATTTTCGAATTCCAGTTTTCAACGGAAATACACGTTTTAGGGTCCCCTGAGTCCAAATAACCAAGTCCCGCAAAAAGGTCTGTGTGTGTGTGTGTGTCTGTGGGTGTGTGTGTGTGTGTAGTAACTCCCGGGCGAAAACGGTAAGTCCTATGAAACTGAAATTTCGTATTTAAGACACTATACGCCCGAGACTTGACAAAACTTTTTTCATCAAAATGAGCTCTAACTATATTTGAAAATTCTTTCATTGATTTTAAAAATCGAGGTAAGTGAAAGTCGTGTGTTGCCCGCACCAGATTTTTTTATTTTGTAGGAATATATAGATCAACTTATTATTTTGTTTTTGTTTATCGTACTTTAGTGATTCTAAAACTGTAAACATATTTTTCTCTGTCTTGAAAAATAACTTGTTATGGGCGTATTTATGTGTAAAATTTAATTGCTTTTCTTTTCTTTTTCTCTTTTATATAATTATTCGCGTTTTTTTTTTTGTTTTTTTTTGGGTTAAAAAACACTAATAAATTTTGTCTCTATCTTTTAAAAAAAACTTCTAGACAAACGCCTAACTTGGAATCCACATACACGACTAAAACGACAAGAAACTGCTCGCCGCTTTAGGCTACTTCAACACTTACTAGACAAACGATCAAACCTTCCTCTCAACTACAAAAGGCTCATCTACATGACTATTATAAGACCAATCTGGACTTACGGAGTAGAGCTTTGGGGCTCCACTAAATCATCAAATACTTCCCGCATCCAATCCTTACAATCCAAAATCCTTCGTAAAATCATCAACGCTCCTAACTTTTGTCACGAATAAACTTATCCATAAAGACCTTAATGTTCCCTTTGTTACTGATTTGTCCCGGACCAGGTTTCAATCCTTTCATGACAAACTCCATTCTCACCCTAACCCACTAGTTTCAATCCTTTCTTCCTCTTCGATTCCGGATAATACTCCGAGGCGCCTGAAAAGGAAATGGTCCCGGGACCTTCTAGTTTAAAATAGTTTTAGAGTGCTGCCACTGGGTAGTGTCTCTACATGTTTTTCATGACAGTTTTGTATATTACCATCACATTTACTAGATGTATTTTTATTTAATACAGTTGTAAATATCAATAAATATGTTTAAAAAAAAAAAAAAAAAAAATCTTTAAAAATAACCAAGTATAGAATTAAATCACTTTTAATCGGCCGCCATGCCCTAGTATTTTAGAGAGGAATAAAAAAATATTGGTCCAGTAGTTTCGGAGAAATGTCGCAGACAGCGGACAGTGCACAGTGGTTAAAAGATGAAAAAACCTAAAAATGTGAATTTTTTTTTTAAACATACACATATCTCGGCTCGTTTTTATTAAACAACATCCTAAACAATAATTCTACCAAAAGCTTTAATCAAAACTTTTCACGATCGCAATACTTTCCCTTACCATATATTTCATACATAGGTAAATAAAAGTAAAAACAGTAAATGGAACAAGTTGATCTAATCATGTTCATCAATGTTAAATACCATTTTCAAATACAAATTTAACAGTTATTAATAAACTATAGCCCAGTAGAATTAGATCAAAAAGGGGGTTGGCTAGAAAAAAAGTTTAGTAAATTTAATTTTAGGTACAATTGTTTTTACTTCTCCCCTCATCAAAAACACAAGTTTTCACCCTTGTGCGTTTTCCGCCATTTTAAAAAAAAAACTCTAAAAAATAGCACTTTTTTTCGTTTTCCCTTCTAAATCTCTTCTAGGACTTTTTAGGGCAAACTTTGTCGTTAGCGATGTTTAAGAACAATAAATTTCCTACATGTTTGGTATGTAACGTTTAAGAAAATTCGGAACACCTACTGAGATACGTAGACGTCAATATTTGTCTAAATTTTCAAAAAACCCACTAAATATCTGGAAAGTCGTTACTTTCGCTTTAAGTGATACATTATATGCATCAAGTACATTTGAGACAAAAAAAAGAAAAATGCTTTATCTTTCACTTAAAGTTGTTTGTGTATCATTACTTTTTTTTTTTTTTTTTGTAATTAATTAAACTAAAAGTAATAAGGGGAGCCCGTGGCTGAGTGGCTAGCGCGCTAGTCTCTCATGCTACAGGTTCTGAGTTCGAATCCCAGTCCCGGCGGGGCTTTTATAAGGATGTAAAAAAATGAGGATTCACTCACAACCTCTCCCCCCGGGGATGTGAGACCCGTCAGCCAAAGGGTGACCACTCACAAGATTAGTCGTAGGGAGTGATAACCCTACACTAAAAATAGCATCGTGAAACGTGAGTGTAAACTTGCAGGAGTTTACACCGCGAGGCCCAGGGCCTACACGGCCTGTCACGCCACTGAAAGAAAAAAAAAGTAATATATTGGAAATTTGTTCTTATCAGTTGCAAAAACGCTTTACTTTTCCTAGAATATACCCAAAAACGGTTTAAAGAAAATATTACATTTAGAAGGTCTAATTAAAACGGAGTATTTTATTTTTTATTAACCGAGCACTTTCAGTAAAAATGTTATTTCAACATTTCTTGTTCGCTTAATTAGGAGTAATTAAAAATCACATTCATCCAACTTGTTAGAAATTTAATGCTCTAAAAGACTGTTTCTTGTGTATTTTTTAATAAACTGCACATCAAAATAGTTATTGAAGCGAAACCATCGACTTTTCTGACACTGTGTTTTTTTTTTAAATTTGGCCAATATTAACAACCACGTATCTCAGTAGGTGTTCCGAATTTTCCAATATGTTACATACCAAACATGTAGGCAATTTATTGTTCTTTAAAATTGCTAACGACAAAGTTTGCTCTAAAATGTCCAGAAAGAGATTTAGAAGAAAAAAACTAAAAAAAGTGCAATTTTTTAGAGGTTTTTTCAAGATAGCGGAAAACTGAAAAGTGTGAAAACTTGGGTTTTTAATGAGGGGAGCAGTAAAAATAATTGTGCCTAAAAATTAAATTTACCCCACCTTTTTCTAGCCAAAATCCTATCTATACTGGGCTACTATGTAAAAATTATATCATAAGGGACTAGGATCTTACAATACAACATGAATGAAAAAAAAAAAATTTATTCTGAGACAGCAAGTCCCCTAAGAATAATATAAAAGTACAATTTTGAGATTCCTCTTCTGGCTATACAAAGTTTATGATATTATATACATCATTTATATACATAATGGAAAGCAAATAATGATGAATTTATATATATTTACAAAGGTAATATTGCTACCTTAAAGAACTTTAATAACAAAAAAAAATACTTAAACAATAAAAAATTAAGTTAGAAATTGAATAAATAGGCTAAACAGTTCAACTTAAGAAAGGCATGGTAGAATTATATGGTGTGTGATGATGAGGATGCTCTAATAGAAAAAGAGAATAAAAAACATCATTGAAAATTAACAATATCAAAAATTGGATGCAATTAATAAGAACTGCAAAAAGAAAACTCCATTTGACGTAATCCATATGCCAACAGAATTTTTTTATTTTAGCGCACTTGTTAAGTTGAAAAAAAAATTTTAAGTTTGTGATAATAATATTAAGGTTTTCTTGTTTTTTTACCTTCACTTACTATATATAGTAAGGGAAAGTATTGCGATCGTGAAAATTTTCGAATTCCAGTTTTCAACGGAAATACACGTTTTAGGGTTCCCTGAGTCCACATAACCATATCCCGCAAAAGAGTCAGTGTGTGTGTGTGTGTGTGTGTGGTAACTCCCGGGCGGAAACGGCAAGTCCTATGAAACTGAAATTTTATATTTAAGACAAATATAAGCCCGAGACGTTACTAAACCTTTTTCATCAAAATGAGCTTACCAGAAGTGCCACTTTATACTATGCATTTAGCACCTTTTTTCGATTTTCTCGAAAACGGTTCCGACGATTTTGATTAAACTCGCTATATCGATGTAAAATTCAATAGGCTTAAACGTCATGGAGGTTTCATTCTGATTAAAATGGTCTGACAGGGCTTAAATGCCAATATTTTAAATTTTCTTTCTCTAAGGTACCTTTAATTTTGTAGATTCAATAAAAAAAACTATATTATCTTGTTAACGCTGATGAAAAACAGGCAAATATATAAATTGAATAAATTCGATACCCAACTAAAGAAAAAAACTTAAAAAATATTTTTTCAATGCAATTTTTTGTTTTTGGACATAAGAACAGTAATATACATGTATGATATATCGTTTGAAAGCTAAAAATTTTAGATAAAATATTATCTTATACACAAGCTTTTAAAAGTTAAGAGAGAGTGATGAAAAGCCGATAATACTAACTGATTATTTTAGATAATAATATAATAGATTTTTTAATAAAACACATGTTTCTATAGAAATTCCATTTAATGTATTCTTTAATGGTTTCACTCATTTCTTTAATGGTTTCACTCATTTTTATCTCTTACTGTACTTGAAAATTCTTTAATCGATTTCAAAAATGGAGGTAAGCGAAAGTCGTGTGTTGCCCGCACCAGATTTTTTTTTTATTACCTCGAAGAGAGTTAGGGTTATTTAAAACATAAATATGTTAAAAAAAAAAAAAAAAAAAAAAAAAAAAAAAAACACATGTAAAGAAACTTTTGTTTTTAGCGATAAGTAAAATTAAAAATCTGAAAAGAGATAAGGGGAGGTTATTGGTGTGTAGTATGTTTTACTGTTTGGAGACCGCGAGAGAGACGCTACATCGTGAGTGAAAGAAAAACATTTTGCAGCGAAAGATTTTTGTGCTGTAGTGGAAAAAGTAACTGTGTGGTCAGTGAAACTCGACTGACAAGATGATAGACGAATTCTGACCAAATTGGAAGAGGAAAAGAGAAAAGGGGTTTGTTCCTCAAGGCGGAAAAAAGGAGCAAGGTAATTCATTTAAAGAAATAAAATAAACTTATAACCTGAGTGGTTTCTACTCTGAAAGATAGAATGACAAATATACTTTTTTTTAAAAATACTAAATATAATATACTTATAAAATATACTTTTTTTAAGGCATTCAAAAAAAAAAAAAAAAAAAAAAAAGGATATGAGTAGAAATAAGTTTTTTCTTTTTTTTGGAGAATAATTGTTTTGTTTTTTATGTTACAGTTAGAAATAAAGTTTTGTATTTTTTTTTTTTTGTTTTTGTTAAAATAATTTGACCTGGAATTTTTTTCTTATAAATATTTACATAAAAAAGTCACGTTGTAAAATCCTTGTCGAGTCAGAAGGTAAATAGGTGTTACAATGACGTCATACGAATCCACAGCTCAGGGGATAGTTGAGTGAAAACAGACTGGGACTTGACAGTTCCTAAACACCTGTTATTAATAACTTTTTTTCTGGTTTGTAAATTAAATTTTAATTTTTTCATCTTATTTTCATTAAATGAGGAAGATGGTTGGGGGTGCGGTCATAAATTAAAAACACACATTTAAAATAAATGTTATTTTAATTATGTGCCGACGTTTCGGCCTACAATGTGGGCCTTCATCAGGGGTGACTACGTGAAGGCTTTGCCTGATATTTTTCCAGAGGATGTCGACAACATCTTAAAGATAGACAAGATGATTAAGGGAGCCTCAGGGAACAATCAAGAAGTGGAGAACCGACCAAACTTTATTCTCTACTATGGCGGAAAACAATGGAAAAGCAGGTGTTATTGCTGGTCCTGCCGGAGGATATTTTTCCAGAGGATGTCGAGGACATCTTGATAAAAGAAAATATGATCGAGGGTGCTTCGGGGCACGATCAAGAAGTAGAGGGTAGACGAAACTTGGTCCTCTACTATGACGGAAAATAGTGAAAAGCAGGTGTCATTGCTGTCACTAGGCCATCTTCGATGGTGAGTAGCATTCAATGATTAATATTTTATCTGTGCATTTAAAAAATGGAATGGATAATATTTCTAAAAACAAAATTTTATTTGTTAGTTTCTGACGTCATAGTTGAGGACAATTCCTATTGGCCGAACCCAGGTTCTTACCCAAAATCGCTTGGGGTAGACCGGGTCATTCTGGCTTCAGAGGTCACTGAGGCAAGTCATCGCCATGTACCCCTCAGACTCTGAAGAAAGTTTGATCCAAGATGAGGTCCTGCCGGAGGATATCATTTATGAGAATGTCGAGGACATACTCATAATAAAAGAGATGACCGAGGGTGCCTCAGAGCACGACCAAGAAGTTGAAGGAAGAGAAAATTTGGTCCTCCACTATGGAGAGAAGCGGTGGACGTGTAGGTGCCACTGCTGTCGACAGGCCGTTCTTGACGGTGAGTAGCATTCAGTGATTAATATTTTCATCTGTGCATTTAAAAAAATGGAATGGATTATATTTCTAAAAACAAAATTTTATTTCTTAGTTTCCTGACGTCATAGTGGAGGAAAATTCCTATTGGCCGAACCAAGGTTCTTTCTTACCCAAAATCGCTTGGGGTAGACCGGGTCATTCTGACTTCAGAGGTCAATGAGGCAAGTCATCGCCATGTACCCATCAGACCCTGTAGAAAGTTTGATCCAAGATGAGGTCCTGCCGGAGGATATCATTTATGAGGATGTCGAGGACATACTCATGATAGAAGGGGTGCCTCAGGGCACGACCAAGAAGTTGAAGGAAGAGAAAACTTGGTCCTCCACTATGGAGAGAAGCGGTGGACATGTAGGTGCCACTGCTGTCGACAGGCCGTTCTTGACGGTGAGTAGCATTCAGTGATTAATATTTTCATCTGTGCATTTAAAAAAATGGAATGGATTATATTTCTAAAAACAAAATTTTATTTCTTAGTTTCCTGACGTCATAGTGGAGGAAATTCCTATTGGCCGAACCAAGGTTCTTTCTTACCCAAAATCGCTTGGGGTAGACCGGGTCATTCTGACTTCAGAGGTCAATGAGGCAAGTCATCGCCATGTACCCATCAGACCCTGTAGAAAGTTTGATCCAAGATGAGGTCCTGCCGGAGGATATCATTTATGAGGATGTCGAGGACATACTCATGATAGAAGGGGTGCCTCAGGGCACGACCAAGAAGTTGAAGGAAGAGAAAACTTGGTCCTCCACTATGGAGAGAAGCGGTGGACGTGTAGGTGCCACTGCTGTCGACAGGCCGTTCTTGACGGTGAATAGCATTCAGTGATTAATATTTTCATCTGTGCATTTAAAAAAATGGAATGGATTATATTTCTAAAAACAAAATTTTATTTCTTAGTTTCCTGACGTCATAGTGGAGGACAATTCCTATTGGCCGAACCAAGGTTCTTTCTTACCCAAAATCGCTTGGGGTAGACCGGGTCATTCTGACTTCAGAGGTCAATGAGGCAAGTCATCGCCATGTACCCATCAGACCTGTAGAAAGTTTGATCCAAGATGAGGTCCTGCCGGAGGATATCATTTATGAGGATGTCGAGGACATACTCATGATAGAAGGGGTGCCTCAGGGCACGACCAAGAAGTTGAAGGAAGAGAAAACTTGGTCCTCCACTATGGAGAGAAGCGGTGGACGTGTAGGTGCCACTGCTGTCGACAGGCCGTTCTTGACGGTGAGTAGCATTCAGTGATTAATATTTTCATCTGTGCATTTAAAAAAATGGAATGGATTATATTTCTAAAAACAAAATTTTATTTCTTAGTTTCCTGACGTCATAGTGGAGGACAATTCCTATTGGCCGAACCAAGGTTCTTTCTTACCCAAAATCGCTTGGGGTAGACCGGGTCATTCTGACTTCAGAGGTCAATGAGGCAAGTCATCGCCATGTACCCATCAGACCCTGTAGAAAGTTTGATCCAAGATGAGGTCCTGCCGGAGGATATCATTTATGAGGATGTCGAGGACATACTCATGATAGAAGGGGTGCCTCAGGGCACGACCAAGAAGTTGAAGGAAGAGAAAACTTGGTCCTCCACTATGGAGAGAAGCGGTGGACGTGTAGGTGCCACTGCTGTCGACAGGCCGTTCTTGACGGTGAGTAGCATTCAGTGATTAATATTTTCATCTGTGCATTTAAAAAAATGGAATGGATTATATTTCTAAAAACAAAATTTTATTTCTTAGTTTCCTGACGTCATAGTGGAGGAAAATTCCTATTGGCCGAACCAAGGTTCTTTCTTACCAAAATCGCTTGGGGTAGACCGGGTCATTCTGACTTCAGAGGTCAATGAGGCAAGTCATCGCCATGTACCCATTCAGACCCTGTAGGAAAGTTTGATCCAAGATGAGGTCCTGCCGGAGGATATCATTTATGAGGATGTCGAGGACATACTCATGATAGAAGGGGTGCCTCAGGCACGACCAAGAAGTTGAGGAGAGAAACTTGGTCCTCCACTATGGAGAGAAGCGGGGACGTGTAGGTGCCACTGCGTCGACAGGCCGTTCTTGACGGTGAGTAGCATTCAGTGATTAATATTTTCATCTGTGCATTTAAAAATGGAATGGATTATATTTCTAAACAAATTTTATTCTTAGTTCCTGAGTCATAGTGGAGGAAAATCCTATTGGCCGAACCAGGTTCTTTCTACCAAAATCGCTGGGGTAGCCGGTCATTCTGATTCAGAGTCAATGAGCAAGTCATCGCATGTACCCATCAACCTGTAGAAGTTTGACAAGAAGTCTGCCGAGGAATCATTTATAGATGTGAGGACATACTCGAAAGGGGTGTCAGGACACAAGAATTGAGGAAGAAAAATTGGTCCTCACTATGGAGAAAGCGTGACGTAGGTGCACTGCTGTCGACAGCCGTTCTTACTGAGTAGCATTCAGTGATTAAATTTTCATCTGTGCATTTAAAAAAAATGGAATGGATTATATTTCTAAAAACAAAATTTTATTTCTTAGTTTCCTGACTCATAGTGGAGGACAATTCCTATTGGCCGAACCAAGGTTCTTCTTACCAAAATCGCTTGGGTAGACCGGTCATTCTGACTTCAGAGGTCAATGAGCAAGTCATCGCCATGTACCCATCAGACCCTGTAGAAAGTTTGATCCAAGATGAGGTCCTGCCGGAGATATCATTTATGAGGATGTCGAGGACATACTCATGATAGAAGGGGTCCTCAGGCACGACCAAGAAGTTGAAGGAAGAGAAAACTGGTCCTCCACTATGAGAGAAGCGTGGACTGTAGGTGCCACTGCTGTCGACAGGCCGTTCTTGACGGTGAGTAGCATTCAGTGATTAATATTTTCATCTGTGCATTTAAAAAAATGGAATGGATTATATTTCTAAAACAAAATTTTATTTCTTAGTTTCCTGACGTCATAGTGGAGGAAATTCCTATTGGCCGAACCAAGGTTCTTTCTTACCCAAAATCGCTTGGGTAGACCGGGTCATTCTGACTTCAGAGGTCAATGAGGCAAGTCATCGCCATGTACCCATCAGACCTGTAGAAAGTTTGATCCAAGATGAGTCCTGCCGGAGGATATCATTTATGAGGATGTCGAGGACATACTCATGATAGAAGGGGTGCCTCAGGGCACGACCAAGAAGTTGAAGGAAGAGAAAACTTGGTCCTCCACTATGGAGAGAAGCGGTGGACGTGTAGGTGCCACTGCTGTCGACAGGCCGTTCTTGACGGTGAGTAGCATTCAGTGATTAATATTTTCATCTGTGCATTTAAAAAAATGGAATGGATTATATTTCTAAAAACAAAATTTTATTTCTTAGTTTCCTGACGTCATAGTGGAGGACAATTCCTATTGGCCGAACCAAGGTTCTTTCTTACCCAAAATCGCTTGGGGTAGACCGGGTCATTCTGACTTCAGAGGTCAATGAGGCAAGTCATCGCCATGTACCCATCAGACCCTGTAGAAAGTTTGATCCAAGATGAGTCCTGCCGGAGGATATCATTTATGAGGATGTCGAGGACATACTCATGATAGAAGGGGTGCCTCAGGGCACGACCAAGAAGTTGAAGGAAGAGAAAACTTGGTCCTCCACTATGGAGAGAAGCGGTGGACTGTAGGTGCCACTGCTGTCGACAGGCCGTTCTTGACGGTGAGTAGCATTCAGTGATTAATATTTTCATCTGTGCATTTAAAAAAATGGAATGGATTATATTTCTAAAAACAAAATTTTATTTCTTAGTTTCCTGACGTCATAGTGGAGGACAATTCCTATTGGCCGAACCAAGGTTCTTTCTTACCCAAAATCGCTTGGGGTAGACCGGGTCATTCTGACTTCAGAGGTCAATGAGGCAAGTCATCGCCATGTACCCATCAGACCCTGTAGAAAGTTGATCCAAGATGAGTCCTGCCGGAGGATATCATTTATGAGGATGTCGAGGACATACTCATGATAGAAGGGGTGCTCAGGGCACGACCAAGAAGTTGAAGGAAGAGAAAACTTGGTCCTCCACTATGGAGAGAAGCGGTGGACGTGTAGGTGCCACTGCTGTCGACAGGCCGTTCTTGACGGTGAGTAGCATTCAGTGATTAATATTTTCATCTGTGCATTTAAAAAAATGGAATGGATTATATTTCTAAAAACAAAATTTTATTTCTTAGTTTCCTGACGTCATAGTGGAGGAAATTCCTATTGGCCGAACCAAGGTTCTTTCTTACCCAAAATCGCTTGGGGTAGACCGGGTCATTCTGACTTCAGAGGTCAATGAGGCAAGTCATCGCCATGTACCCATCAGACCCTGTAGAAAGTTTGATCCAAGATGAGGTCCTGCCGGAGGATATCATTTATGAGGATGTCGAGGACATACTCATGATAGAAGGGGTGCCTCAGGGCACGACCAAGAAGTTGAAGGAAGAGAAAACTTGGTCCTCCACTATGGAGAGAAGCGGTGGACGTGTAGGTGCCACTGCTGTCGACAGGCCGTTCTTGACGGTGAGTAGCATTCAGTGATTAATATTTTCATCTGTGCATTTAAAAAAATGGAATGGATTATATTTCTAAAAACAAAATTTTATTTCTTAGTTTCCTGACGTCATAGTGGAGGACAATTCCTATTGGCCGAACCAAGGTTCTTTCTTACCCAAAATCGCTTGGGGTAGACCGGGTCATTCTGACTTCAGAGGTCAATGAGGCAAGTCATCGCCATGTACCCATCAGACCCTGTAGAAAGTTTGATCCAAGATGAGGTCCTGCCGGAGGATATCATTTATGAGGATGTCGAGGACATACTCATGATAAAGGGGTGCCTCAAGGCACGACCAAGAAGTTGAAGGAAGAGAAAACTTGGTCCTCCACTATGGGAGAAGCGGTGGACGTGTAGGTGCCACTGCTGTCGACAGGCCGTTCTTGACGGTGAGTAGCATTCAGTGATTAATATTTTCATCTGTGCATTTAAAAAAATGGAATGGATTATATTTCTAAAAACAAAATTTTATTTCTTAGTTTTCCTGACGTCATAGTGGAGGACAATTCCTATTGGCCGAACCAAGGTTCTTTCTTACCCAAAATCGCTTGGGGTAGACCGGGTCATTCTGACTTCAGAGGTCAATGAGGCAAGTCATCGCCATGTACCCATCAGAACCCTGTAGAAATTTGATCCAAGATGAGGTCCTGCCGGAGGATATCATTTATGAGGATGTCGAGGACATACTCAATGATAGAAGGGGTGCCTAGGGCACGACCAGAAGTGAAGGAGAGAAAACTTGGTCCTCCACTATGGAGAAACGGTGAACGTGTAGGTGCCACTGCTGTCGACAGGCCGTTCTTGAGGTGAGTAGCATTCAATGATTAATATTTTCATCTGTGCATTTAAAAAGAATGATAATTCTAAACATATTCTTAGTCGTCAAGTAAATTCCTATTGGCGAACCCAGGTCTTCTTACCCAAAATGCTTGGTAACCGGTCATTCTGCCTTCAAGAGGTCGGAAGAGCTACAATCATCGCTGACCTAGCTGAGAAGTTTGCCAAGATGAGGTCCTGCCGGAGGATTATCTTATGAGATGTCGAGGACATCTCATAGAAATAGAAGGGTCCTCAGGGCACGACAAGAAGTGAGGAGAGAAAACTTGGTCCTCACTATGGAGAGAAGCGTGGACAGTGTAGGTGCATGCTGTCGACAGGCCGTTCTTGAGGTGAGTAGCATTCATGATTAATATTTTCATCTGTGCATTTAAAAAAATGGAATGGATTAATATTTCTAAAAACAAAATTTATTTCTTAGTTTCCTGACGTCATAGTGGAGGACAATTCCTATTGGCCGAACCAAGGTTCTTCTTACCCAAAATCGCTTGGGGTAGACCGGGTCATTCTGCTTCAGAGGTCATGAGCAAGTCATCGCATGTACCCTCAGACCTGAGAAAGTTTGATCCAAGATGAGGTCCTGCCGGAGGATATCATTTATGAGATGTCGAGGACTTATAAAAAAGAAGGGTGCCTCAGGGCACGACCAAGAAGTTGAAGGAAGAGAAAATTGGTCCTCCACTATGGAGAGAAGCGGTGGACGTGTAGGTGCCACTGCTGTCGACAGCCGTTCTTGACGGTGAGTAGCATTCATGATTAATATTTTCATCTGTGCATTTAAAAAAAGGAATGGATATATTTCTAAAACAAAATTTTATTTGTTTCTGACGTCATATGGGCATTCTATTGGCCGAACAAGTTCTACCAAAATCGCTTGGGTAACGGTCATTCTGCTTCAGAGGTCAAGAGGCAGTCATGCCATGTACCCATCAGACCTGAGAAAGTTTGATCCAAGATGAGGTCCTGCCGGAGGATATCATTTTATGAGAAGTCGAGGACATACTCATGAAAAATGACCGAGGGTGCTCAGGCACGACCAAGAAGTTGAAGGAAGAGAAAATTGGTCCTCCACTATGGAGAGAACGGTGACGTGTAGGTGCCACTGCTGTCGACAGCCGTTCTTGACGGTGAGTAGCATTCATGATTAATATTTTCATCTGTGCATTTAAAAAAATGGAATGGATTATATTTCTAAAAACAAAATTTTATTTCTTAGTTTCCTGACGTCATAGTGGAGGACAATTCCTATGGCCGAACCAAGGTCTTTCTTACCCAAAATCGCTTGGGGTAGACCGGGTCATTCTGACTTCAGAGGTCATGAGGCAAGTCATCGCCATACCCATCAGACCCTGTAGAAAGTTTGATCCAAGATGAGTCCTGCCGGAGGATATCATTTATGAGAATGTCGAGGAATACTCATGATAAAGAGATGACCGAGGTGCCTCAGGCACGACCAAGAAGTTGAAGGAAGAGAAAATTTGGTCTCCACTATGGAGAGAAGCGGTGACGTGTAGTGCCACTGCTGTCGACAGGCCGTTCTTGACGGTGAGTAGCATTCAGTGATTAATATTTTCATCTGTGCATTTAAAAAATGGAATGGATTATATTTCTAAAAACAAAATTTTATTTCTTAGTTTCCTGACGTCATAGTGGAGGACAATTCCTATTGGCCGAACCAAGGTTCTTTCTTACCCAAAATCGCTTGGGGTAACCGGGTCATTCTGACTTCAGAGGTCAATGAGGCAAGTCATCGCCAAGTACCCATCAGACCCTGTAGAAAGTTTGATCCAAGATGAGGTCCTGCCGGAGGATATCATTTATGAGGATGTCGAGACATACTCATGATAGAATGGAGGGTGCCTCAGAGCACGACCAAGAAGTTGAAGGAAGAGAAAATCTTGGTCCTCCACTATGGAGAGAAGCGGTGACGTGTAGGTGCCACTGCTGTCGACAGGCCGTTCTTGACGGTGAGTAGCATTCAGTGATTAATATTTTCATCTGTGCATTTAAAAAAATGGAATGGATTATATTTCTAAAAACAAAATTTTATTTCTTAGTTTCCTGACGTCATAGTGGAGGACAATTCCTATTGGCCGAACCAAGGTTCTTTCTTACCCAAAATCGCTTGGGGTAGACCGGGTCATTCTGACTTCAGAGGTCAATGAGGCAAGTCATCGCCATGTACCCATCAGACCCTGTAGAAAGTTTGATCCAAGATGAGGTCCTGCCGGAGGATATCATTTATGAGGATGTCGAGGACATACTCATGATAGAAGGGGTGCCTAAAGGCACGACCAAGAAGTTGAAGGAAGAGAAAACTTGGTCCTCCACTATGGAGAGAAGCGGTGAACGTGTAGGTGCCACTGCTGTCGACAGGCCGTTCTTGACGGTGAGTAGCATTCAGTGATTAATATTTTCATCTGTGCATTTAAAAAAATGGAATGGATTATATTTCTAAAAACAAAATTTTATTTCTTAGTTTCCTGACGTCATAGTGGAGGACAATTCCTATTGGCCGAACCAAGATTCTTTTTACCCAAAATCGCTTGGGGTAGACCGGGTCATTCTGACTTCAGAGGTCAATGAGGCAAGTCATCGCCATGTACCCATCAGACCCTGTAGAAGGGTGCCTCAGGGCACGACCAAGAAGTTGAAGGAGGAGAAAACTTGGTCCTCCACTATGGAGAGAAGCGGTGAACGTGTAGGTGCCACTGCTGTCGACAGGCCGTTCTTGATGGTGAGTAGCATTCAATGATTAATATTTTCATCTGTGCATTTAAAAAAAAAATAATTAGGTCAGTTTCTATTGGTCGAACCCAGGCAGTGTACTGGAACGCAAAAGTGCTTGGTGCAAACCAGGTCATTCTGCCTAAAGAGGTCGGGAAGCCTAGTTCTTTACTATGTATCATTCCGACTCTGAGGAGAGCTTAGTTCAGGAGGAGGTCCTGCCGGAGGATATTTTTCCAGAGGATGTCGAGGACATCTTGATAAAAGAAAATATGATCGAGGGTGCTTCGGGGCACGATCAAGAAGTAGAGGGTAGACGAAACTTGGTCCTCTACTATGACGGAAAATAGTGAAAAGCAGGTGTCATTGCTGTCACTAGGCCATCTTCGATGGTGAGTAGCATTCAATGATTAATATTTTCATCTGTGCATTTAAAAAAATGGAATGGATAATATTTCTAAAAACAAAATTTTATTTGTTAGTTTCCTGACGTCATAGTTGAGGACAATTCCAATTGGCCGAACCCAGGTTCTTACCCAAAATCGCTTGGGGTAGACCGGGTCATTCTGGCTTCAGAGGTCACTGAGGCAAGTCATCGCCATGTACCCCTCAGACTCTGAAGAAAGTTTGATCCAAGATGAGGTCCTGCCGGAGGATATCATTTATGAGAATGTCGAGGACATACTCATGATAAAAGAGATGACCGAGGGTGCCTCAGAGCACGACCAAGAAGTTGAAGGAAGAGAAAATTTGGTCCTCCACTATGGAGAGAAGCGGTGGACGTGTAGGTGCCACTGCTGTCGACAGGCCGTTCTTGACGGTGAGTAGCATTCAATGATTGTCACTGTCATTCGTCCACAGAGCGCGTAGGAGTACATTGCTATCCGTCCGCGTCGGGTTTTGTTGGGTGGAGAAATCGAGACTTCGCGAATATCTCAATAACCATAATGGCGAACTCAATATTGATCATAATGCATATTACATTTCGAAAAAGTTGTTTCATATGCCTTACGCGCTTACTGGAGCTGCAGTTTAATAATTTAAGCACAATTAATGCTTCATACCTTGTATCTAACATTGTAATGGAATAAATCTTTTTCTTTTTTTTGCATCGGTTTTTTTAGTTATTTTAGATTCCTTTTTTCCTATTTTAATAAAATTATTAACATAATATATCAATTGATTCCATAAAGATGATGTTTCAATTATTTAAAAGGCTACTAAGGCTGAAAAAGCACTTTAAACAATTAAATTAATAAAGAAGTACAATTTACGTTTCATTTCTTGAAGTACATACATGATGATATCATAGTACATTAAAAAATTTTTTCCCTCGTTTTATTTTATTTTACTATTTTCGAAAACCCCGTCATTACAGTGTTAAACATGTTATTGCAGGCTATCTATAGCATTTTAGAGACTATCACGGATGCGGTTGATGAAGACCGGTTGTCTACAGTCACTACATGCTTTAAGAGCTGTAACTCTAATATCATATTACATGAGCAGA
Source organism: Piezodorus guildinii (assembly GCA_023052935.1). Classification (NCBI taxonomy): domain Eukaryota; kingdom Metazoa; phylum Arthropoda; class Insecta; order Hemiptera; family Pentatomidae; genus Piezodorus; species Piezodorus guildinii. The sequence goes on along the minus strand of CM041297.1, from coordinate 139,705,170 downwards.
ATATACTTAAATGTAGTTCTAGTTGAGATTTCAAAATCTTATTCAACCGATTAAACGATTATATTCACCTTGTGGATAAAATAAATTATATCCAGGTCGAACATTATAGCAAAAATATTATAGGTGGAATAATCAGGAATCATCATAATCACAACGACATAAGAAAATAACACTAGAACTGAGGTAAACTCTTTTGTAATTCTAAAATCAACATATCCTGATAAAAAAAACCTCTTCTTAACTGTATTTCCCATCTTCATAAACAATTAGCCAACAAAGAGGAGTCGCTCATTTTCCTTCTAAAATTCCAACAATTTTAACCACTTCAATGTTGACAAAAAATTTCTCTCAAAACTTGAAACCATCCAATCCCGCCTTATAAAATCACTCCTTAACCTACATATCAAAGAAATGATTTTCCTCATTCAATCAGTAAAAAAGAAAATTAATTATTTATTTAACTACTTCCATTCCCTTCTCTCTACTGACGATATTTCCTTACTAAACTCGTGCAATAATATTATCTATCTATCTCATAAATCAAAGAAAAAATGTATATTAGCAAATAAATTTAAACAACTTCAAGAAAACTTTAACCCGAATAAGATATATCCTTCCGGGGATCCTGATTGGGTTCATAACATCTCCTCCGTTAAACTCCCTCAACATGTCAACAATATTCTCAGTTTAGGTCCAAATTTCAATATCCCATTTACCAATTCAAAAAAACTAATACCATCTCTTATAACCGACCTTGAATTCATCCATCAGGACACTCTTTTGATTCCGATGAAGAAAAACAAATTTTTTCCCGTACCCGGACCTCTAATATTATTACCAATTACCTACAAAACTCTCTGTCCAACCCTTCTCCATTTTCACCTCAATTTACTAAGGACCTATCCTCTACCCGATCCTTTCTCAAGACCAATATAACCATATGTCACCCATGCAGATAAAGGAAACAAAACCGTTATCATGGACCGGGCAGAATACAATGAAAAACTAAAATCCCTTCTTTCTGACCAAACCACATACCTTCCGACCAAACGCGATCCTACATCCTCTCTCACCACTAAATTTAACCAGCATTTAAAATATCTCCACGAATCCAAACAGATCACTCTCTCTACCTACAAAAACCTCATCTCCTATAATTCAGTTTCACCCCGATGTTACAGCTTACCTAAAATCCATAAACCAGGAAACCCATTACGTCCCATCATTTCAAATATTAACTCACCATCCTCTAAACTCAGTTCATTCCTTCTCTCTCCCTTACAAAAACTCAGACAAAACAACCCATATGACATCCAAAATTCACAGCAACTCCTTGAAGAACTGAAATCCCTACATAGAGTTTATGCTTGGACATGGCTCAGTAATGCCCTGATGATGGCTCACAAGCTTGAGCCGAAACGTTGGCAAAATTAAAAAAAAATGTCGAAAAAAATGACTGATTCCTGATTATTCCACCTATAATAGTTTCTACAGTCGACTATACATCCTCAATATAGCAAAAATAGAAAGTTTTAAGACAAAATAAGAATTAGCATTGGTTGCCACTTTATAAGAACCAGTGCCTAACCACTTGGAAATATTGTCTAGTAAGATCTAGGCTTTTAAATATAGCAATGATAAAATATTGTTAGGGTCAAGACAATGACAGGTAAACCACGCCTGGAGGGGTCTGGATTTGGCTAGAGACTTCTGGAACCTGAACGGTCCTCGAAGTATCTAGAACGACCCATCTGCCTCCCTGTGTTTACCTGCCCACTTCCCTTTGTCTAGACTCTTCTGTAGTGGTATAAATACCGGTCCACTACGCCTGAGAGAGTCAGTCTTAATCCTGCTTAATGTGACAGTGAACAATTTGTGACAGTGTAGTAAAACTGTGTGCGCCAGGCTTGTGATAACCGGTCGGTGGGAAATTAGAAGACTGTAGGTTATATATAATTTATAGTTGTAAGTTTTAGAATAATTCTAGTAGATAGTGTAAATTCATGTAAGTAGTTTAACTCTTAGAAATATCTGATTTTATTGTTGTTTATATTAGTACATTTAGTTAAGTTAGTAATACAATTATTATTGTAAGTATAGTAGTTAATTCCTTTGTATTCGTACACCTAGTATTAAATAAATATTTGTAATTTGTAAATTGAAGTAGTTCATTTCATACACTCCGTAGCCCGTAACAATATCATTAGTTTACAAAGGAAGAATTCATTTTAAAAGATTACCAAAGCTGAAAAAGTACTTTAAACCGTTTGATTAATAAAGAAGTACAATTTATGTTTCATTTCTTGTAGTAAATTAGATCATAGTAAATGTATAGATCGTACTTGTATTTTGTCCCAGTTGCAGCCCCTGCAACTGATATCAATCATTCTCTGGCATCGAAGCCCGAAGAAAAGAGAGGTCAAGGATCAAGATGCAAGAAAGCTAAACATCTTCGTATAAAGAAAAAAATAGAAAAGTTAATGCGGTTATTAGGTTTTCTTTAAATTTCTAAGGTAATAATAATTTTAATTATTTACATAGTTAAGACAAGTCATCGTCTGTTAGGTCATCTAGTTATATGAAGTGGTAGGCAAATGACTATAAGCACACATCTGTTTGTTTGTTTATTTAACGTCACTTTATGCTACTATGGCTAATCGGACGATGCTACAGTGGGAGTGTTAAATTTTGCCTATCCAGGTTTTATTAGGATAGGGATCTTTAACGAGTAAATGACATTGCACAGGCTCCGGACCAACGATTAACGTCCACTCCAAAGGACGGCATAACTAAGGATTTTTTACTCCCATTAAAAAATCCTGGGACCAATTGCGGGTTTGAACCCGTGACCATTGGCATAAGAAGCTAGTATTCTAGCCGCTCAGCTACAACTGATTCCCAGCACACATCTGTTACTCTATTTGTTTTTTTTTAAGAGGAATTGGTCACAGAATAGAAGAAAATTTCTCATTTCATTTTATTATAATGAATCCATGATTTGGATGTTTTTATCCTCTTATTGAAATAAAAACAAAAAAATGGGTGCGCAACACACGACTTTCATTTACCTCCATCGTTATAATCAATTTAAGAATTTTTAAATACTGAAACGAAAATAAATTTTTAAAGAATTAATTACATTGAGTTTCAATAGAAACATGTGTTTTAAATAAATATCTATTATATTATTATCTCGGACAATTAGTCAGTTATATTGGCTTTTCATCATCCTCCATTAACTTTTACAATTAAATGTATAAGATAATATTTTTTTCTAAAATCTTTAGCTTTCTAATGGTTATTATAATTATACATCTATATTAATTTGTTTATGTCCAAAAACTGTTTGTTTATGTTAAAAAAATATTGCATAAAAAAATATTTTCGCCCTTTTCTCATTTTCTTGAATATTAAATTAGTTCATCATACATAGTATTCCACTTTTTATCAATAATAACAAGAAGATAAGGTTAATTTGTTCAAATTTACAAAATTAAAGGTACTTCAGAGGAAGAAAATTTAAAATATCGGCATTTAAGCCCTATCAGACTATTTCCATCAGAATGAAACCTACATCCTATTAAAGCCCATTAAATTTTAAATATATATATATATATATATATATATATAATATATATAGCAAGTTTAATCAAAATTGTTTTTAGAACCGTTTTTGAGAAAATCGTAAAAATGTGTAAATTGCATGGTATAAGGCAGTTCTTCCGGGATACCCATTTTGAAGAAAAAGTTGCTGTAACATCTCGGGCATTTAGTTGTATCAAATATAAAATTTCAGTTTTCTACGACTTTTCATTTTTGCTAGAATTACCACAAACACATATAACACTGACTTTTTTGTGGGACTTGGTTATATTATCGCAATACTTTACCGTACTATGTATTTTGTATATTGGTAAGTGAAAGTAAAAAATCGAAAACATAAAAAATTATGAGAAGAGAAAAAAATTTCAAGATGGTTTCAAGGAAAATAGTGGACAATAAACGACTTTCATCCCAAACATTATCTAAAAAATCATTTAATTTTCTATAACAATTTCTACTGCACAACCAAATCCAATCTACAGCCTTCATTTAATTCATACTAAATTGGTAATTTAATTTTAAACTAAAAAGACTTTTAGGTTTAAAACCTAACCAACCTTTTGATCCTTAATGTATATTTTATGTGTCATTAATCAAGATGGTATTTACATCAATATGAAGGTGCTTAAATGTTATATGTCTATTCATATATTGTACATTTCCAAAACTTCTTTTTTAATAGTTCAACTTTTAAAACTTGACGTGTTCGCCTGCAGTTGTTTTGAACTATTTTAAAACTGATTTGTTGATTTAGAAGTTAAGTTGCAATGGATCATAGTTAAAAAAATAGAATATTTTACTCAATGGAATAACTAATACTCTCAGTCAATGAAGTTACATTTCTTCCAATAAAAAGCAGGGTGCTAGTCAAGAAATAGAAGTTAGAACTATTAAATGTTGCTATTATATTAACAAATAACATGACAAATTACTATTTTTACAAGAGATTTATAATCCCTTCATTACTATATATTATTAAATTATACACAAAATGTACAGTAAGATTAAAAATATTTTAAACTAAACATAAATGAACTAATTGCTAAGAATACTCACAATATTTTTTTCATAAGTTAACTGATAACCAGACTAAATTCAGGATCGTAATCGACACAACAAATTGACTTAGAAAAGTTGTGACATTATTTTATTTTAATGACTCATGTTTATGAAATAGAATTGTTATCTATTGGTAGCTATTATACGTATGTATGTTATATCTATATCAATGTCTATATTGTAGAGTACAATTATATAAGTTTTGACGAACTAGAAGGACCAAAACTAAATATTTCCGACAAATGACACAACAAAAAATATAGTACAATGAAATTCAGGCAAGACCTAAACAACCAAAATAAAAAAAAAGCTGAAACCTTTCAAAATTAATTGTAATTTTGATTATTAATTGTAATCTTCTATAAAAAATGTTAAACAATCAAATTAAGTTGCCTCAAACACTTAAATTTCATGGATTTTAATGAAATTTTTATTAAATGTGGAAAATTCCCTTAAATTACCCCTTCAATATCTCAACAACGATCAACTTCAGCAAGGAAAGGTATAGAATCTTAAAGATATTTTACAATACTTCAATTGACTATGGAACAATGTTTGCGATCAACATAATACTTTTAAGAGTTATTCGCAAAAAAAACCTTCAAGAAAATTAATTCTTTTTCTAAATCTCCCTCTTTCGGGACTTTTTACCAGTTAATAAGGGAAGGGTACATAACAATTACTGACAGGTTTCACCTATTTTTTGGGGGAGGGATGTTCGAGTTAAAACCTAATTTTGCTCAACTAATATAGCAGCATACAACAAAATAAGACTGCTTACAGCAATCAGTTTTTCTATAGTTTGTATAATATGTTATAACAAACAACACGATTTAACAGAGATTGTGAGTACTCTTACTGCTCACCATAACCCTCATTCACCAGCAACATTAATTTATATTTCAATTATAGTATGTTTTACTTCATTGTAAATTCTTATATATTTTTTTAAAAATAAATCTTTAAAACAGTATATGTATAATAAAAACTAAAAGTCAGTTACGGTAACCTTAAATGGATAAAATAAATTGATACTAAACATAACCGTAAAGGAATCCTTCGGCATAAGCTCGCTTGGGATCATCTGTACCACCTTTTACTCTTCGTCCGATCGGTTCTAAGTCGTTGTAACATTTCGAAAAAACTCGTTCGACTGCAGCAGTAGCTTCTTCCACGCTAACATTTCTAACTGCAATAATTGAAGTTATAGCTTTCCTTTTAACACACTCCTAAAAAATAAAAATTCAAATAAATCAGAAGGAAAAAAAAAAAAAAAAAAACCTGTACCACTACAACCCATGAAGGGTCTTGGGCTCAGGGCATATAGAGATTCGTACTGTTTCTAGGCCAATGGCAGTGCAATGAGGTGATTAGGCCTTAATCACGCTCAGCCGCCAGGTTTTTCCCCAATTAATTTGGGTACTCACTTTATAGAGGCTGAGTCTGCCCCAGGAGGGTCTCCATACCCTAGGGTCGCCCCCCGACTGAATTAAGAGAATAAATAATATTCTGCCACAGGCGGGATTCGAACCCAGGACCCGGAGCACAGCAGACTAGTGCTCTATCCACTAGACCACGCTGCTCCCTAAATCAGAAGGAAACATACATAAAAAAGATTATAAGAAATTGGTTGGGGGTGGTAATAATAACACTTCAATTAAGTGAAGTTAGTTTATAGAGCCAACATTTAGGGTATCTTCAGGGCTATAAAACATAGCAGAGCTTGGGAAAATAGTTTTCTACACAACACACACATTTAAGGCCATAGCAATACTTCGCATTGATTGGGTGGGATTTTGATTAACAAAGGCCTTAAAATTGCTCGTTTCAATTTCATGTGGGCAACCAGATCTTATAATTGTGAGACGTTGACTTCCAAAAAGTACTACATCCATTATAGCAAATCTTACAGGAAGCAGGAAAATATCTCATAACTATATTGTTAACCAACTTATTTGATTCTTTTCGCATTAGAATTGAGAATTTTTTTCATTATGGATGTAATTAGTTGACCGTTGAGAATTACTGGAAGGAATTTAAATGAAATGTTTCCATTCTCCCACCATGCGCCCTGATGATGACCCACAAAGGGGGTCGAAACGTTGGCAAACAATAAAATAGTTGAAACTATTTAGTTGTTTCATTTAATGACCGCCACCCAGACTAATTCCTTCCAGTGAGAATTTTTTTGTTTACTGTATTAATAAAACCATATTGAACTTATGGAATGAAATGTTTTAGTATGATTTGGAACGGTACTAAATGTGTAATTAGTATCTTTAGGAAAAAATTACATTTCTGAAGAGTTTTTTTAAGGATTTAAGTGTTTATTAGATAATAATCAAATAGAAGATTTTGATAAAACTAAATGATGAGAATACATTTTTTTTTTTTTTTGTACAAATTTGTGAATAAAAATTTATTTTATTGCTCTCTCGACCAGACATGAATATTGAAGTGTCTATAGTAGTTTTTATTACTATTATTATTATCATTCTCTTATTATTTACTATACATAATTTCTCTTTATACTCCCTTATTACTTTCAATACATATTTTTGTTTTTTAAAATCTGGTGCGGGCAACACACGACTTTCACTTACCTCTGTTTATAAAATTGATTAAAGAATTTTCAATTACAGTAAGAGATAAAAATTATTAAAACCATTAAAGGATTAATTAAATGGAATTTCTATAGAAACATGTGATTTATTAAAAAATCTATTATATTATTATCTAAAATAATCAGTTAGTTTTATCGGCTTTTCATCACTCTTTATTAATTTTTACATGCTTGTGTATAAGATAATATTTTTTCAAAATTCTTTAGCTTTCCAACGGTATATTATACATTGCTGCTCTAATGTTCAAAAACAAAAAATTGCATGAAAAAATATTTTTTCGGTTATCACCTTTAGTTGTTTTTCAAATTCGCGTAACTTACATATTTAGCTGTTATTTATCAATGCTAACAAGATAATATGTTTTTTTTTTTATAGAATCCACAAAATTAAGGTACCCCGCTCCGACTCACTGCCACTAACAAAAGGTGTACCCCAAGGTTCCTCGTTATCTCCTACCCTTTTCTCCATATTCATAAATGATCTTCCGCTCTCCATCAAGCACTCCCAATACCACCTCTATGCCGACGATATTCAGATTTATATTTCCTTTACCCTAAATGAATTTCCTGATGCTATCTCTAAACTTCAGGAGGACATAAATAATATAAGTGCTTGGTCAAACAGCAACAAACTCCTGCTAAGCGCTGAAAAAACAAAAAGCCATCCTGATAGCATCACCTGCTCTCCTTAAATCCTTTCCCAGTTCCCCCAACCTTTTCCTAAACAATACTCCTATCTCTTTCATTCATCTGTCATTAACTTAGGTATTACTCTTGATCAAACTCTCTCTTGGAAACCGCACATCTCCCAAATATCCCGCCGAACCATAACAACCCTAAAGCAATTCCGTCGCCTCCATCACCTCCTACCATTCAATATTCGTAAACTCCTTGTTTCTTTCCTTGTCTTTCCCCACTTTGACTACGGATGCGAGGTGTACAGCGGACTTTCAGGTGAGCTCGAAGCAAAACTTAAGCGTATTATGAACTGTGCAATACGGTTTGTATTCGGAATCACCAGAGACACGCATATAACCCAGTATTACACCGAGTTAAGGTGGCTTTATCCTCGTTACAGATGCCAGTATTTCCTAGCCTCCTTCCTCTACCAGGTTATCAGAACTCATCGTCCCAGCTACATCTTCCAATCCCTTCAATTTAAATCATCAATTCAGTCCCGTTCTACTAGATCCCGTCTTTCTGACCTCTACCCTCCTCCTCACCGTACTGCTGCCTTTGACAAGTCCTTTCTAGCCAAAGCAACCACTCTTTGGAATTCTATTCCTCCTGAGATCCGTCATGCAAGTACTGCTTCCTCCTTCAAATCGCTACTTTTCAACCACCTTCTCCTTACCCAGTCAAACAGACAATAACTTCAAACTGCAGATGCTATAAATACCAATTATTATTATTATTATTTTTTTTTTTTTTATGTGTTTGTATTACTCAAATTATCATTGATGAACCAGCTATTTCTGTTTTTGTTTTTTTTGTTTTTCTTATTCCGAAAGTCTGACTTGTAAATATGTACATATATTACTACCTTAATTATTTTTTAGTTTAGTATTTTGTTATTCTAAATCATGACCACACTGTTCCGGTCATCAATTATGTATTTTATTTTATTCTTAAGGGACTTTAGTCCCAGGATAATAAAGAAGTTTTTTCATTTCATTTACTTTAGAAGAAGAAAATTTAAAATATCGGCATTTAAGCCCTGACAGACTATTTTATTCAGGAAGAAACCTCCATGATGTTAAAGCCTGTTAAAATTTACACTGATTTAGCGATTTTGATCAAAATTGTTGGAACCATTTTCGAAAAAAGGTGCAAAATGCACGGTATAAAGTGGCTCTTCTGGTTAGCCGATTTTGATGAACAAGTTTTTGTAACATCTCGGGCGTATAGTTGTCTTAAAATATGAAATTTCAGTTTCATAGGATTAACCGTTTCCGTCCGGGAGTTACCACACACACACAGACCTTTCTGCGGGACTTGGTTATTTGTACTCAGGGGACCCTAAAACGGGTATTTCCGTTGAAAACTGGAATTCGAAAATTTTCACAATCACAATACTTTTCCTTACTATTTATATAGTAAGCAAAAGTAAAAAACTGGTTGTCATTGCATTTTATTGCTTTTTTATTAATATTAAAACTTCATAAAAAATACAAAAGAAACTATAAATAAAATAAAGTATTGGCTTACTTTGTGATTTCCTTTGATGTTGAAAAGCGATACGTCTCCTTGAAGAACAGAGGAAGTCAAGCTGCAATGGGTGAGGTTTGCCGCTCTAATCTCGGTACAGGCCAGGTGGTCGATGTTCCTGAAGTCCACTTTGTTATTACAATAATCGAACATATGAATCATTTCGTGGGTCATGATACCTTGAACTATTCCTTCACTTCTAGAATTGTTCTGGCAAATGACAATCTACGGAGAATCAAAATATGTTATTAATTAAATGTAAAAAACAGACGCTACACAGGATTATAAAATAAAAATAGAAATACAATAAAATAAAAGCAGATTAGGTCTACACGCAAGAACTGGCCATTTTTAGAAGCAGGAAATAAATTAAAAAATCTGCTGCGGGCAACACACAACTTTCACTTACCTTGACAGTGAAAATCTATTAAATAAACTTAAAGTTAACAAAAAGTTTTAATTTAATTTAAAGAAAAATTTTATTCAGTTTCGTTAGAAACATGTGATATAGATTTAATACTATAAAAATATTAAATTGCTACATATTAGGGGAGGGCATAATCGAATGATCATCATAATCGGATGATCGGACTTTGATCATTTAAATAATCGAATGATTTCATAATCGAATGATTAGTATACATTGTGAGAGAGGATTTATGTGATGAGAAAAAAAAAAAAGAAAAGAAAAGAGTCATTCGATTATCCGAGCTCCTAATAATCCCTCGATTATCGTCAAACAGTTCAGTTCGAATGATCATTCGCTTATCCAAACCGATTAATCCGAATGATTGTAATAATCGAATGATCCGATAATCGTCATTCGATTATGCCCACTCCTACTACATATAATAATCAGAAATGTGTTTATGCACTACTCGTCGCTTTAAATCACTTTTTACAACTTTGCGTATCAGATAATTTTTTTTTTTCTAAAATCTTTCTCTTTCCAAATAAGTTGACATTATTCTTCTTAATACCAAGAAGCCAAAACTTACAATAAAAAAATAGTTTTGCTCTTTTCTCCTTTAGTTGATTATTAAATTTGTTCAACTTTTATATTTAACCGTTTTTATCTACCTTAATAAGATGATAAATTTTATTTTTTTTAAATCTACAAAATTAAGGGTCCTTTAGAGGAAGAAAATTTAAACTATCGGCATTTAAGCCCTGTCAGACTATTTGAATCAGATTTAAACTTACATCATATCACAACCCATAAAATTTTGCATTGATACAGCGAGTTTAATCAAAATCGTTAGAGCCGTTTTGGAGGAAATTGTGAAAATATGAAAAATGCATGGTATAAAGTGGCTTTTCTGGTCAGCCGATCTAGATAAAGTTTCTGTAACATCTCAGGCGTATAGTTGTCTCAAATATGAATTTTCAGTTCCGTCGAAAACTGGAATTAGAAAATTTTCTTGATTGATCGTAATATTTTCCCTTTCTATATATTTCATATATATAGGTAAGTGAAAGTAAAAATTGATAAAAAAAAATTATTTATTCTTTTCAAAATATTTACTAATATTAAAATTAGTATTATGAAGAGAATATTATTACTTTAGAAAAGATCAAAAATATTTTTTAATGTAATTTTTGTGTTTTTGAACATAAAAACAGTAATATAGATGTATAATATACTGTTGAATGGCTTTTTCGGCAGGTAGATGTGTTTTTAGCTCCACTACAAGTCGACTGGCAGGTGACACGGTTAACACAATATGTTTTCTATATTGATTTCTAAAATTTATTTTTGATAATATATACTAAAGTAATTAGTACTTAAATACTATTTGAAAAACAAATATTGTCAGTAGAATAATTGAAAGAGTTATACCTAAAATACAAGCTCATTATTATGATAATTATGCCATTCATTGGACAGATTCATCATATGATGATGGTGTCTATCATAAATATAAGACTTGTTTGTTATCATTCTCAAATATTTTAATATTATTGTAATCACAATTTCCATCTCAGTTAATTACACAGGATTCTTATTATTCTATTAGACCATTTGGAGATCACGATGGTAGATTAATTCGAAGTACATTTCAACTTCTTATTCGTTCTTCTCCTCTCCCAAGAAGCCTTCATCTGTTCAGAAAACGGCTGTTTTCGTTCTTCCATCCACTTAGTTCCCGTTCTTAACCTCATGTATTCAACTTGGAAACAACCCTTCTTGACTTTTTCTCCAAATATTTTTCTATTGGTGATTTTGTTATGTCATTAATATTTAAGAATCAAAGACCGTACTATTTGTTTTGAACATTTTAATAACAATGAATAACCTCAATACACATTCTAATAATATTTATAACATATGTTCCAATAATCGATATTAACACATGGGCTTAGAGATATAACAGTCCTCCTCCGCTAATCGGCTCCCTCACATACGAAACCAGTCCGGTGGCCTGCGCTGCCTCGTAGATCTCCTCAATGGTGGGTGCTCATCATTCCATTCTTTATTCCTCGTACGATCCAAAGCTGGTGTCTTCGGTGAATTTCCTTCTTCTCGGATTGATGTTATTAGAGATCCGTCTCTCCCCTCCTTATCTTGCGTTCGATCTAGACGGACATCATCTCTCCCCTCTTCATCTCGTGCTCGATCTGGACGGACATCACCTCTCTCCGGTGGGTCCTTAAATGGCCAACCATAAAGACGGACTGTAGTTTTTTTTCTTGTGAAGTCCCACTTATATCAGTTTTGCGCATTTGATCGACGTGTCTTCTTGTTCGTCCTGGAGTAGGGGTTTTAAGGTAGACTTATAATCAGCGCAAAGTCTGATTGTCCCATTTGGTTTCACAATAGGTACCACAGGAGTTGCCCAATCTGAATGGGTTATTTTCTCAATAATTCCTTCAGATTCTAATCTCATTATTTCGTTACCAACAGGTTCTAGAAGCGCGTAAGGAACTGGTCTAGCCCTCTTAAAAATAGGTTTTACATTATCTTTTAATTTAAGTGTACATGTGGCATGAGAGATTTTCCCCACCTTATTAGCAAATATATCTGAATAAGAAGATAACAGTGTATTTAACTCTAACTCAGGTGGTTGACATGTTTTAACCGCCCGGATATCTGCTAAGTTGACTCGAAGTTCCCGGATCCAGTCCCTTCCCATGATAGAGTCCACTAATTGGGGAATAACAACTAAGTTACCTGTGATTCTCTTGCCTTCACATTGAACCTTGACCTGACAGACGCCTAATGGTCTAATTATTTCGTTGGTGAATGTTCGAAGTCTTATGTTGGTAGGTTGGAGTTGTTTGCCCGGGAGTAATCTATCGAAAGTCTTTTTCGAGATGGTCGTAACGGCGGCACCGGTATCTAATTCTAGTTCCAGATGCTTACCTTCGATGATGACATTGATCATCATTTTACCCTCAGGCCGTCCCTGAAACTGATGAATTTCGTATACATCTCGACTTTGTTGAACTTCAAAATTCTCTTCTATCTCCGAGTCGTCCTCCGTCGATGATATGACGTCTATTTGGTTCTGTTTACTTTTTCCTGGCCGTCCGGTGCTAAGGCATACGCGAGCCAGGTGTCCGATTTTCCCGCATTCTCGGCATTTTGTTTTCTTGGCATTACAATCCACGCTGCGATGGCTCTTCTTCCCGCATCGATAACAACAGCCCCGAAGTTGTTTCAGTTTCTCCCTAAAACTAGCCTGTACTGTGGGGGACCCTCTGTACTGTGATCGTTTCTTCTCCCTGCTCACTTTATTGACAGTAAAATGTGAGCTTCTCATTTGTTGGCTTTCTAGTTTAGCAGTCTCTGTAGCAAGAGCTAAATTGACAGCATCATGGAATGTCATATTTTCCCCCTGCTGTAATATTTTTACTCTGATGTCATTATCAGTAATCCCCCGTACAAATTGAGCTCTTAAATGAGTTTCCATTGTGGACTCCTGACACTTTTGGCAGGTGAAGTCACAATTATTGGCAATTTGCCGCAGATTAGCAACATATTGACCGATTGTTTCATCAGACTCCTGATGTCGAAGGACAAATCGATGTTGTTCTGCTATTTTGCTGGCTTGCGGACACAGATAAGTTTTTAAAATCTTAATTGCTTCTTCATAAGCTAGATCTTGCGGCTTCCTAGGTGCCGATAAGGAAATTAAAGTCTGGAATATTTTTGGACTTAAGCTATTTATAAAAATTTGTAACTTACGAGTTTTGGAGGCTTCATCTCCACCATCAAGTCCTTTTAAAGCCAAGAAGTTCTCTAGCCGCAAAACGTAGGCCTCGAACGTTTCCTCATGGTCATCAAAAGGTTGAAAATTAAGCCCGTGAACTTGGTGTTTGAACTGTTCTGTAGCCGCCGTTTCTCGGATTTGAATCCGTTGAAGAGCTGCCACCAACGACTCGATAAGTTGTTCGGACATCGCGAGCTTAGAAGTGTAAGTCAACCATCCTCGTCGCCAATGTTATGTCATTAATATTTAAGAATCAAAGACCGTACTATTTGTTTTGAACATTTTAATAACAATGAATAACCTCAATACACATTCTAATAATATTTATAACATATGTTCCAATAATCGATATTAACACATGGGCTTAGAGATATAACAGATTTCTTCAAAGCTTTTTCCAGCTCGTTCGAGATCTTGTTTTACTTCCTTAACCCAGGTTATAGCCATTTTCATTTCAAACAGTTTGTGGACTAATTTCTTGACCATCCTGTTTCCTTCCATCCTCCAAACGTGCCCAAAATATTTTAATCTTCGCTTTCTAATGATTTCATCTATTGGCTCATTGTTCCAGTAAATTTAGGTAATTCTTAGTCTGTACTGTCCTTCACTGTTCTTGGCTGGTCCCATAATTCTCCTTAAGATTACACAGGGTTAATTATATTAGATTTTATAGAGTAACTTAATAAATTAATTGAACTAAAAGTGAAGACATGAGTAGTAACATAGCTCAGTATTTCTAGATTTCAATAGATTTGTACGCAGAGCTTCATATAATTCAGTACTTAAAACCGTGTCATGAGTGAGCAATTTCTTCAAAAACAATTTTAGGATTGTTTCAGAAGTTAACAGGATCGACCTCTTCTGCATACTGCCTATACTTATAGGATGCTATAGCTTGAGTAAATCCAAGAAAATAATATCTGTTTATTTTTTTTATTTATTTTTTTTTTTTTGCCGGCTAATCCAATGCACTGCAGCCAATTTAGGCTTATTGTGCGCCGTCCAATATACTGTTAATACAGGGCTAGCGCCTTGGTGAATCTGACTAACCTGTGGGGGTTAATCAGTTCACGCAACTTGGGATCAGGGATATGGTCGACACCAAAATGGTAAAACCGTGTCCTAGCAATCTCTGGGCAACTGCATATCAAATGAAATGCAGTTTCATCCTCCTTCTTGCAGAATCTGCAAGTCGGTGAGGCCACCAAACCCATATTGTGGAGATGCTTATTAAGTTGACAGTGTCCAGTGTATAGTCCTGTTACCCTCCTTAGGGTTGTCCTGTCCATAGAGAGTAGAATATGACTTCTCTCTTTGCAGGGTCCATCCAGAAACATCTTGGAGTGATGCTGCTTGTCGGTATCCCTCTAGTATTGCCTGGATCTATTATCAGCAGCCGCCTTAATCAGTCCTTTGGCTTTGCTGAGGCTAATTCCACACACAGGTTCAGGTGTGGGGGGTAGCTGGGCAGAACCCCTCCTCGCGAGGCTATCAGCCCTCTCATTCCCTAAGATGCCTGAGTGACCAGGCACCCAATATACCCGGACTTTATTTAGCAGGGAAAGCATATTTAGATTGTTTTTGCATTCCTCTACTAATTTGGACCGTGTTATATAACTACCCAAAGCTCCAATAGCAGCTTGACTATCGGTATGGATAGTTATCTGTCTGTCTCTCATCCCTTCTGAAATTAAGGTTTGAGCACAGATATTGATAGCCATTACTTCAGCCTGGAAGACTGAGGTATGCTTACCAAGAGAAATGGACAACCCTTCCTCAGGTTTATCCATTCTCCATATTCCAGCACCTGAGCCTAGCTCTGTCATGGATCCATCTGTATAACAGTTGACTCCATTGCACGGTTTGTGCGAGTCAGTCCTGTTAATCATTGCACAGTAAAGTGTGTCCTTGTATTTCTTTACTTGAAGATCGGAATGCATGGCAAGCACCGAATCTTCATCAATCCTTCTGAACAAGTTGCCACGGCCCCGGTAAGCCAAAGAGCTGGATCTTGTTCCTAACTTAGAGAGCCTATAGGCTGTGTTAAGTGCTTGAGTTTCTACTGCTATGTGCAATGGTGTTAGGTTGAGTAAAACTTCCATTGCAGCAGTCGGGGTCGTACTCATAGCTCCGGTTGTCATAAGGCATGCCAGTCTTTGCAGCTTCCCAAGCTGCAGCAAGGATTTACATGTATTTGCCTTATGCCACCTGTTTATTTACATTTAGGTGAAGCACCAAAAAAAAAAAAATACATGTATTGTCTCGCACGAGGTGAACAAATGATACTGAACTGAACCAATGGCGTGATGCAACTTGGCGGCAAACAACTCACCGCCCCACATGCACACATAACGTAATGCATTTAAAGTACCTTCTCATTAAACAGCACTATCTTTTTTTTATTTATTTTTTTTTTTGGACGAAAATTGCTATCATTGGATTGGTATATTAGTACAGGATCCAGTAAACATTTGATGATACCGGATCTGTTTTTTCTGGATTGCAATCCCTATTCCTGGGGAACTCCTTTGTATATCCTTCTATTATAAGAATTTTCATGGCATAACATAGAATTTTTTATTACTGAGGTATCTATGTATTACGAAAAGTATGCAATTGGGAAATTTCATATTTATGAGCTGATATAAAAAACCTTGATGCCAAACCCGATCAAAAGCCTCCTCCACATTAATCAGGGTCATAGCTGTACGTTTATTATGATTGAAATTGTGAGAAATAAAGTCTGTTATTTTTGCTGGAAGGATGCTCACACTGTTTGTGGTAGATGAGTAGAGGATTAAATAAACAAAATAATTTTGCTGATTGTTGGGACCAAACACATGTTGAATGTCAGATAAAACATGGATTTCCTTCATAAGCCTGACTATTCTGGTCTTTATTATTTTTTCAGTCACTTAGGCTAATGAATTACGTAGAGATATGCAGCACTAGTTGTTAGAATAAGCTTTTTACCAGGTTTACGAATGGGTATAACACGGAAATCCGGAAAGTAGCTGAACATTAGTACATGATTGATGAATTTTGTAGGATGTATAACAGATTTTTTGGGAATATTTTATAGTACACAATCAAAAAACATAGTAACTGATAAATATAAAAATTCTATGTTTAACTGTTTGTTAGTTGCAATGTTTTCTTAGTCAATAAACCCTGAAACACATTCAGTGAAAAATTGGGAAGAGTTAAATAAAATTTTTTTTAAAAACTTGCTAACCTGATTTGTTTCAGGATCATATCCGCCACTGACTCTTGAGTTGCATACTTCACAAACGACATGCCTCCTCAAATCTATATCACTGAAAAAAAAATAAATAAATACAAATCAGGCCTAAGAAAATAATTAGGGTAAATTATAAATATAAAAGTCATACAATTAATTAAAAGGTTTGTTTGTTTGTTCATTTAACGTCACTTTATGCTACTGTGGTCAATCGGATGATGCTACAGGAAAAGTCCTGAATTTCACCATGTACCTGACATCGCACAGGCTCAGGACCACCTTTTTACATCCCCTTCGAAGAACGGTATAACTAAAAATCCTACGGCCACCAGCAGGTTTGAACCTGTGACCTTGAGCATAGAAGGCTGTTATGCTAACCACTATGCTACAGGTGACACCTTAATTAAAGTGAGCAAGGTGGTCTCAATTAATTTATAGAGTGTATAGAGCACTGGAATACCGACCTCCAAGTCAATGAGTTCGAACCCGGCTGTGGTAGAACAATTACATGTTCCGTAATTAACGAGGACCCAGGGGTAGGGAGACCCTCCTGGAACTTACCTAACCTCTGAAAAGTGGCTTGGAAACAGAACAAATGAGGATCTGACATCGCACAGGCTCGGGACCACTTTTTTACATCCCTTCCGAAGGACAGTATAACAAAGGATTTTTTACTCTCATTAAAAAATCATAGGATCACCTATGGGTTTGAATCCATGACCTTCACCATAGGCTGTTATGCTAGCCATTATACTACAGGTGATCCTAAAATACATTATAATTCATTATTTAAAAAAATAAAATATATTTTGATGAATGTATTATGCTAAATTGAAGCCTGAACTGAATTGATACATAATCATTCTACATTTCTATACACATATAAAATGATACCGCGACGTGATTCTTGTTTTCAACGAACTCCTTAAATACTGGATGGATATTGAGACTGTTTTTACTGTCATTAAAGGCATTGATTCCTGGAGGTTCATAAGTAAAATACATTGCCATTTAGCTTTTCTTTAGGAGGGAAAAATAAATTTTCTGTAACCAAGTCATAAAAAAAATAAATAAAAAAATAAGCAATTTTTATGTTTTTGTATAATATACTGTCGGAAAGCTAAAGATTTTAGAAAAATATTATCTTATACACAAAACTGTATAAGTTACCTGAGAGCGATAAAAAGCTGATAAAGCTAACTGATTGTCTTAGATAATGGTATAATAGATTATTTAATAAAACACATATTTCTACTGAAACTTAAAGTAATTAATTCCTTAATAATTTATTTTCATCTCTAAAGGTAAATAATAATTCTTAAATTGATTTTAACAGAGGAGGTAAGTTTTAAAGTCCAGTGTTGTGCACACAGATTTGTCCCATTAATAAAAATAGTAATATACGTGTATATTTTGATTTTATAAAGATTTTGGGAAAAAATTCGTCTGATATACAAAGTATTAGAAAGTACTGGAAAATGACAAAAAGCGTGTAAGTTGTTGATAATATTTTTCAAGTTATATTTTTTAATATAAAATAAATGTTTTCCATCAAAACTAAATGTAATTCTTTAACCTTTTTTCATCTTCAATATCATGTTTTAACAATAGGGATAAGTGAAAAGTCACGTGTTGTGTGCACCACTTTTTTGTCATATTTTCCATGAAGATAATAGCATTGAAAAAAGGATAAAATAACAAAAGATAATTGTAAATCTAAACCCAAGTATTAAAAAAATATGGATTTAAAAAAAATTAAATAAAAAAGTTGTTTTTTAGAAAGTTTTACTTAATATTTCATACTCCAAAATGCACTCCTTAACTTCCTTTTATTATACATTTATTTTTCTTCACAATTTATTACATACTTTTTCTACGTTTCGGCAGGGTTCCTTCCCCATTATCAATCAACAATAAATTTCAAAACAGACACAAAAAACCTAAGGACACATTACACAGACTTCATAAATAAAGTAAAAATTTAAAATAAATATAACAATAGCCCAAAAACCATAATTAGAACATATAATTAATAGAAATAAAAATAAATACAGGGCACAGGGATTAAATAGGAATACTAGAAAGGTACAAAGTGTAGAATTAGAAAACTAATAGAAACAGTCAGCCAATAAACATCTAAGTGGACGAACAGCAGTAAGCTATAATTGGAAAATAATGGGTTGTGTGTTAAAAAGTATTTTTAAAAAAAGGTAAATCATATTAATAAGTTTTAAATAATTAATGACAATACAAATTAAATTAATAAATATAATTATTAAAGACAAATATTCAAATAATGTATTTTCACTAATTAAAATATAAAATAATTGTTTTAGTCTTGATAATGGGGAAAGAACCCCGAAACGTAGAAAAAGTATGTAATAAATTGTGAAGAAAATTATTTGTATAATAAAAGGAAGTTAAGGAGTGCATATTTGAGTGTGAAATAAATAAGCTTGTTAAAAGTGAAGAATATCAAATTTTTTTTTTTTTTAACTGGGCACAAAACTTTTAAATAAAATTGTCAGAGATATAGAATTAAGTTAAACTCACTTATCATTGAGGGTATTTCAGCTAAGTAAAATTTTCGTGCATGAAAAGCCACAGAATCATTTCAATTTCATGATTATCTGCCATGTTCAATGAACAGAATGGAGCTTGGGTACAACTGAGGATCCTTAGAAGGATTTGAAGTTAGGACATAAGCTCATTCAAATTTAGGATTAAGATAAAATAGTATAAACAATTACATAGTAGATAAGGAGTGCAAAGTTTATTGAAAGTTAAGAATCAAATTATATTTTCAATGATTCTTTTTTTTTTTTGGTTTGTAGAGAGTTTAATTCTCTATTGAATAGCACTACAGAGAGAAATTATATAATTTCATATAATAGAATTATATGTTCTAGTCAAGTGTTGCTCATACCATATTGGTTTATTATTTTCAATAATGAACGTTTGTAATCGACCAAATAAACAAAATTACCCTCTCCCCTCAGAATTTGAGGGGTTATGTTTCAAGATACATAAAACCAGAATAAATTTGTTTGTCTATCTGCGGCAATTCTCCAAAAATACTTAACCAATTTTTTTTTAAATTCACCATAAAAATACTAGGGCATGCAACGATGATCCTAACACCTAGTCGTTGATATCAGCTGGTGATTTTTAAAATGGCAGCCGAATAATCATAAAAATGAGAAAAAAAATTTAAATGTTAGTTTTGAATCAGTAAAGCGCAATAAACAGGAAAAAAAATTTCTTGATCTATTTATTCAAGTAACAAATTATAATAGATTTAATTTCACCAAAACTCGGTTATTATTGAAGATAGAGAAAAATCAAAAAGATTGTTCTGCCATATTTTCTAATCATGTGTCACATCGTTCATATGTTTATCAGGTGATTAAAACCTGTTATTTAGTATTAAACACGTTAAACTTTGTACAGTCAGTCTTAATGTAGTAAATAAATAATATATTTTTAACTAGGATATCTGTTTAATAAATGAGTTTGAAATATATGTTAATATGAACTTTTTGTTTATTTTGTGTTAGTGAACACATACCTAAAATAATGCCGGGCAATTATGAAACACCCTGTATAAATATAAAATCTATACGTATCAAATATTTAAAAGTCATCACCTGTGGTGTATTGCTAACATAACTGCCTTCTATGACCAAAAGGTCATGGGTTCAAACCTGGCAGGTGGCCCTAATGATTTTTTAAAGGGAGTAAAAAATCCTTGGTTGTACAGTCCTTCAGAGGGACATAAAATGGTGGTCCTGAGAGATGGTTAGGCAGTTGTTGAAGATCAATATCCTAATTAAACCTGGATAGACAAAATTTAGGACTCCCACTGTAGCATCATCTTATCAGCTATAGTATCATAAAGTTACGTTAAATAAATTAAATTAAATAACACATAAAAATTACATATAATAATAATAATATTAAGTAACAAACCATCCAGAAGCTTTCAAAGCACCCGCCATCAGTTTGACTAACTTACCTGAAAGAAACATTAATCATATTAATTAAATACTGGAAATAAAATCAATTTGAATGTTCTAATAAACCTAAACACTCTTTTTCAAAGTTAGAATTTCAATATTATATCCTTTCAAATATTAGTTACCAAAATCAGATATAATAAAAAAGTAAACAATTATAATACAATGCAAACTAAAGACTTGATAAGGTCAAGAACGAATGCAGAAATAAAAAAAAATGTTAATCTGCAAAAAAGCAGTACCTTACATGACGTCCTTCTTTAACATCATGATTTTTTTTTTTTTAATATATTTATTTGTATTTACAACTGGCATGGCTGACCAAAAGAAATGGGAAAAAATTTAGCCACGGGAAACAATTAATTTAAAAAAAAATCTTTAAAAAAAAATTACATGATTTTCACAATATTTAAGAAATTGTTTTAGTATTTTATGGAAAAAAGGTAATTTCATTTCTGAGTTTTTAAAGAACTTGACTGTTCTGTACTAGACGAAATTGGGGTCACCTGTAGCATAGTGGATAGCATAACAGCCTTCTATACCCAAGGTCACGGGTTCAAACCCGCAGGTAGCCCTAGGATTTTTTAATGGGAGTAAAAAATCCTTAGTTATCATCCTTCACAGGGGACATAAAAGGGTGGACTCTAGCCTGTGCGATGACAGGTACTCGTTAAAGATTCCTATCCTAATTAAACCTGAATAGGTAAAACTTAGAACTCCCACTGTAGCACCGTCTGATTATCCACAGTACCATAAAGTGACGTTAGATAAAGAAACAATAAACAAACTAGAAGAAGTTAGATCTATCTATTCAAAATCACAGATTTTAATCAAAATAAATTTTGGGTAAGGGAGAGGCGTGATCTAATGGGATTTCTATCTACCCAAGGTCTACTGTTCTCCGGTCCTGGGTTCAATTCCTAATTGTGGCAGAATAATTATTTAATCAGTTATTTCAACCACAGAGCAACCCAAGGTACCCAAAAATTGAGGAAAAAACCTGGTGGCTGTTCTTGACCTAATCACCTCCTTCTACGGCCGTTAACCAAGAAACAGTATGAAGATCCATATGTTCTGAACCCAAGACCCTTAATGGGTTGTAGAGGTCTAAGAAAATGTTTTTATTTATTAAAATATATCAAAATATCAATTTGATAACAAATTTCCTTCAGTACCTTTTGGGAATCAATGCCTCAATTGTATAGCAATCCCACAGATTTTGTCTTACCATGGTGCTCCAAACGCGGATGGCTTTATCCGAATTCCACCAAAAAATTTTGGAATTTTTTTTGTTCTACCATTAGGAATTCGGAGTCTGGTCAGCTTTATCTTAAGCAGTCAAAATGATGTTTAATGTTGTAAATAATAGAGTTATGGTACTATTTGTAAATTAAATATTATCGAGTATTGAGAATTTTCCTATATTCTTGATCCCTACCATTTGTACCTTCAGGCAATTTTACACGACAATAGAGACAGGCAAGTTAAAGCTGAAGGTGTTTGATAAGTGAGCAATAGTGAATTATCACACACATTCAAAGAATTATAAAAAATATACAATACTGCATTTTCTATAAAAACTTTATTATTTATGTCTTTTAGCTTATAATGTAAATAATGTTTGATTTCTTAAAGTGGTATTTCTCAATTAAAAAAAACATGTTTTCATAATATTACAACTAATCTAACTTAAATTGATCTAACTTAATTTAGTTTTTTAAGCTTCTTTTTTTACATTCAGTTGCAAATACATGCAATAGTAAGGGAAAGAATTGCGAACAAAAAAATTTTTTAATTCCATTTTTCAACTGTAATACACATTATAAGATCCTTTAAGAGCAAATAACCAAGTCCCGCAAAAAGGTCAGTGAGTGTGTGGTAAGTCTAGCACCAAAGTGAAAAGTCGTACAGAAATTAAATTTCATATTTCAGACAACAATATGTCCGAGATGTTACACCAAATTCGGCTAACCAGGAGAACCACTTTATACCATGCGCAATTTGCACCTTTTTACGATTTTTTCAAAAATGGCTTAAATGATTTTGATTAAACTCGCTACATCAATGTAAAATTTAATGGTCTTCAACATCACATGAGTTTCATTCTGATTGAAATAGTCCGAAAGGGGCATAAATGACAGTTTTATAATTTTATTTTGTAAATTAAAAAAAAAAAAATTACATCATGTAATTAGGATTGATAAAAAGTGGCTAAATATAAAAATTATACAACATGTATAACCAAGTAACGGAGAAAAGAGTAAAATAAATTTTAGAAAAATTGTTATCTAATATAAAAACCTGCAAAACGTAATGGAGAAAGATAATATAATCTTTACTTAATAATTCTTAAATTGATTTTAAAAACCATGCTGGGTAAGTCATATGTTGCACGCACTAGATTTAAAAATTAAATTAAATAATATACAGTTATTAAAAAGTAATATTTGATGTTATTATCTGCCTTTATTAAACAATAACAATGCTTTTTGCACATCCTATTACTATCATGAGAGTGCTTTCACTTACTTTAATTGCTTGCCTCTATCATAATGTAATGTGGACTTTAAATTCAAGATCCCAATCTACTGATTTATATATTTCCTCCCAGAAAAAAACTGATTCCTTTCAAAAATCACGATCTATTCATCCTAAAAAAATTTAAAAAACTTCCTTGCATTTTAACAACACCATTTATTTCTCCCCAATAATCAATTTATATATATATTTGAATAACAATAACACAATAAATTAAAAGAAAGAGGTATATCTAGATTCAGTTTTTTCATGACCTTTCACAGATTTTGATATACCATAGAAGTTATTAGTTGTCATCTAATAGACTATTCACTTGAGAAGAGTTGGGCTAAATATAATTAAGATTAAATTAAATTAGTCATTTAATTGTTTTAGGAAACTTAATGCTTCGGGAATATAAATTATTTTCATTTCATTTTATATAGACTGTAAGTACAATTATCAAATAAATACTTGCTTGTCATAAAACATTTATACACAGTTCTTTCACATTTCATTCTCTCTATTTCTTCTCTCCCTTCAGTTGCTGTAAGCAAACCACTTATACTAGGAGAAAATTGGCCTTTTCGTTCAGGGAATAAATTATAACCATAATTATAGGTATCATCATTTTCGTTGGAATTTGATTGTTCACTTTTCGCTTCAGTCATTGTTTTAAAATAAGCAATTAGACTAATAACAAATTCTGAATTGAGAATTTCTTCCACAAGGCCCGGCAAAAAATGTAGTGATATGCGGGAGGTAACACATTATCTAATCTTGCTTGCCGAAATCTTGATCATTTTTAGTATCGATTTGTTATTATCCTTATTTTATTTAAATTTTAATGCTTAAAAGCATTCTTCCAACAATAAAAAGCTTATATATTGCTTCATTCAATTACGTTTTATATTTTATACAATTAATCTATGGATATAATATGTAACTTTTATCTTTCCACAATTCACTTTTAATATCGATTATTAAAGTGTATTTTCTATCTGTGATACTTGACGCCCTGTATTAAACAGAAACTTAACTTAGTTCATCATAAGATTTTGTAGACCCATCTTTTTTTTTTTTCTCTTCGAAACAAAGTTCTCTATGGGATTAATTAATTAAGAGATTGGGTTATATTCTGCTTAAAAATATTTCGTTTTCTTAAACTTACGAATTACTCAGTTATGATTTCGTCTTTAGCAGATTGAACGAAACCAACTGATATTGTTTTGAAATGTATGAGATAAGCTCATTGATTAAAATGACTTCACTACTAAAATCTATTTCTTGCAAAAGTTAATAGCCGTTTTATAAGAAATTCTATTTTTGGTTCAATGATAGGAATGTAGTGAACATCTTGTATGTATTTATTTACATACAAATCTATATTCTAAACTGTACCTCATATTGAAAGATGCTTTCTAGTAAGTCTTCTTGTAGTATTGAATTAGTTTGTTTTGGTATTTGTAGATATTCTTAATAGTTGTATTGTCTTTAGTTTTAAGGTTGACAAGTGAAATTGACTGATTTGATATTTTTTTTCAAGAGTGGATGTGTTGAGGTATGTCATTTATTTTTTTTTAGTTTGGAACTATGTTTAAATTTTACAATATTGTATTTTTTATATAATTATTCTTATTTTACATTATTCTGATATCCAAAAACTTGATGTTTTATTTACTTTACTGAATTCATCAAGCATTTATTAACATTTTAAATAATTTTTGATTAGTCGTCTTCTTTAATTAAAATATTTTGTAAAGCAATATACTTATTAATTTTGATTATAATTTATCTGTTAGTTTTACTACTTAAAGTTGTTTATTGTTAAACTGTTCTGTAATATTTTATAGATAGGGTACTATTATTGTTGTATACTGTTCCAATGTTATGGTATTTATACTTATCAGTTAATAATAGGAAATGTTTCAAGAATTCAATGTGGTTAATATTTTGATACTTGTGATTTTAATCTTACATCATATAAGTAAATCAGTCATTTGGCTAATGAAATAAAATTAAAATTTAATCCACTTATAACTATACTAACGTAGCTAAAAATCTTATTTTTTTCCTTATTAGCTAGTTAAGGAAAAGTAAAGATTCTTAACAGTAGAAGCTGTTGATATCTGAATGTGTTGTATTTTCTTTAAATAACAATCTTATTCTATTTTTACATATTATCAACATTTAACTTTTTTTTTTGTTTGAATTTATTAATAATATTCCTTATTCTATTTATCTCTATTAGCATTTTCCTTAATATGAATTTAAATTCTTTTGTGTATCCCTACTCTTACTACTATTCATCGTTCTTTGTTTGCTAAAGTATTTTATGGCCATAGAAAATATGATTTAACAAAACTGTAAAGCATTAAAATATTTATATTTAAGTATTAATCTACTTCTTTATCTGAATTAAAGATTTGTTTGCTATTTTTTTTTTTTTTTTAATGAGGATTGGTACAGATTCTAATCTATTATTAATCTGAAGATTAAGATAAATCTTCTGGAAAATGGCTGGATTTTATTTCATTCCAGTATTAAATCTAAGGCAGAAACTCATTTTATAATTTGCATTTCAAATGTGCGAGCTATCTTAAGTGCGAATTAAAAAAGCTCAATAATATACCTCAACAATGCATGAAGGGTCTTGGTCAGTCCTTATGGAGATTAGTACTGTTTCTAGACCAACAGCAGAAAAATTATTTGATTAGACTGGGATCACACTCAGTCGCCAGGTTGTCCCGTAATTTTTGGATGCCCACTTAACAGAGGCTGGTTGTGCCCCATGAGGGTCTCCATCCCCATACTCCAGGATCACTACAGTTGAAATAACAGGATAAATTATAATCCTGTTATAACAGAACCCTGAGATCAGTATTCCAGTGTCCTACCACTGCTATCTTGATTCCGTAGTAACTTGAAATATATTCTTATTTTTTTTCTTTTTAGCAAATATTCCTGAAATTTTAATCTTGTCATTTTCATGAATTTCCTGTGTTTCTTTTCTTTTTGATATTGATTAAAAGTTCAAAATCTTGTACTATTCAAGAGGATATAAATTTCTCTTTTTGTTTTCTCTTTCAATAGTTAATATTTTTGTTGTCGATCGATACAAAGCTATTCTGTTTTCCAGTGTATAGAAATAAATTTAAAGACTATGAGGGCTCTACTAAACCATCAAATTCTTCCCATTTTCAATTCTTTCAGTAAAAATCATCGATGCTCCTTATTTTGTCACGAATAAATTCATCGACAATGACCTTAACATCCCATATGTTGCCGATATGGCCTGAACCAGGTATCAATTTTTCCATGATAAACTGCAATTCCACTCTAAACCACTAGTTTCAATCATTGCTTCCTCTTCTATTCCTGACAATCCTCCGAGGCGTCTGAAAATAAGATGCCAATAGGCATTTTCTCTTCATATATTTTATCTGTATTAACTAATACAGTTGTAAATCTCAATATATAATAAAAAAATAAAATAAAAAAAGACTACGAATCATTAATTAATTTCCAATAAAATTCAGTTTTGTCAATGGGTTGTTTTATTGATTATTTTAATTAATAATAGTTGCTGTTATTTCTCAACCATAAAATTTGGTCTTGAGCTCAATATATATTTAGAAATTCGTACTGTTTCTAGGCCAACGACTATGGAATGAGATGAAATAAATAAATATAAGTAAATTAGCAATAAATATTTTTTAAATAGAAACCCCACTAGATAGCTCCGTAACATACCTCTTATCTGAGTCATTGATGTCCAAAGGTATTGGGTCGGCAAATAAGTCCTTTCAATTTTTCTGTTTATCTTTTTTCACTATGATACACTTGTTATCTGAAGTGTATCAGAGATCACCTGTCGCAGGGTGGCTAGCATAACAGCCTTCTATGCCAAAGGTCAAGGGTTTGCGGGTACAGGTGGTCCTAGGATTTTTAATGAAAGTAAAAAATCCTTAGTTATGCTGTCCTTCGGAGGGGATGTAAAAAGGTGGTCCTGAGCCTAATAATGGACATTCCGCCTTATAGTTTGGTTGGGATATGGCACAAGAGCATCTCCAATGATAGTAACCTTGTCTCCTCCTTTTTGGTTATCACCAATGTTTCTGCTGCATTTAGAGTGACGCTTCCCAAACAGGAATGGTATTGCCTGCTTGCTCCATAATAAAGAATTTAGTGTTCCAATCACCTGCCTTCCTCTAGTGATTTCTTCCATGATGCCCTTGAAAGAGCTGCCATCTTCAGTTATCCATCTGCCAAGGTATTTAAACTCGTTTTACCCTTTCTAATTTCCAATTTTCTTGGGATAAGACTCCTATATGTCCATTAAATGCCATATACATGTTTTCTTCTTTATTTACTTCCAGGACCCATGCTCTATACTCCTGCAGTTAGCGTGTAGTTGGCATCTTTATTGTCAATGGCTATTATTACCTGGTCTTCAGCAAATTATAGGGTATAAAGGCATTTATTGTGTATCATTATTCCCATCCCCATGCATTTCTTTTTCATACTTTTAAAACCTCTTCAACATGTAATTAACATCGTAAAAAAAAAAAAAAAAATACTTCTATTAAATTACCTCTATTACATATTGTACCTTTTGAATATCAACCTCTCAATTGAGTAAAGATATCAACCACATTTCATTTATGTGATTGCTGCAGATAATAATAAAAACTTTTCAAGTTAAATTAGAATAACTTATGGCAAGAAGGGATCACTTGTAGCTGGTGGTTAGCATAACAGCCTCCTATGCCAAGGGTCACGGGTTCAATCCCGCTGGTGGTCCTAGGATTTTTTAATGGGAATAGAAAATCCTTAGTTATGCCGTTCTTGGGAGGGGACGTTAAAAAGTGGTCCCGAGCCTGTGCGATGTCAGATACTCGTTAAAAATCCCTATCCTAATCAAACCTGGATAGGCAAAATTTTATTCATACTAATAAAATTAGGCAAAAAATGACTGCCACTTTAGCATCATCCGAATAGCAACAGTAGCATAAAGTGATGTTAAATAAATAAACAAACAAACTTCTTATCTGATGAATTAAACCTTAAGGTGGATTTTTTATTCTGTTTGTAATATGTCAACAACTATATCTGTTAACTGTTGAAACTAGCATAGTATTGTGTTAGCGATTGTTCTGGGAGTATGGAAGAAGATATCATTAATTATCGGCATATTTTGTTGTATTATTATAAAAAAGGTAAGCGTGTTGCAGAAGCTCATAAAAAAATCTACAGTGTTTATGAGGATGATGCTCTATCTGTAAGAATCTGTCAAAATTGGTTAATCAAATTTTATTCAAGAAATTTTGACAACAATGATGCTCAGTTGCCTGGTCACTTACATGAAATTGATACCAGCAATATCAAGGCCGTTGTTAATCAAAATCTCACCCAATCAGTGCAAGAGATTGCTATAGCCCTAAATGTGTTGTAAACAAGCGTAGACAATTATTTGCACAAGCTCAGCTATGTTTCCAGGCTTAATGTTTGGGTCCCTCACTCTCTAATCGAAATCAACATGGAAACGAACATTTCTATTTGTGATTCACTAAGGGAACAGCAACAAAACGTTGCCAAATGGATATTTTACGGTAATGTAGCCCATAGAGAATCTTTGGGACCTAATAGGGAGGCTCCTAGAAGAATGTCAAAACCCGATTGCATCCATAGAAGATAATGCTTTCCATATCATGGGATTTCAAGGGTGTTATTTTCTATAAGCTGTTTCCATCAAGGCACACAATTGATTTAACTCTATACTGCTCATAATTAACAAAATTGGATCAATCAATTAATAAAAATAAATTCCCAGAACTGGCAAAATGGAAGGGTTTTGTGATCCACCAAGACAACGCTAGGCCCCACACGTCATTGGTCACTTGAAGGAGCACTACACGGTGAGAAATAGGGTATGTGTAGATGAGGTGAAAGCAGGTCTTATGAGAGTTCACGAAAGGAGCAGGAGAGGGAAAGACCAATTTTTAAAAAATATATTTGGATAATGACATCAAATATTACTTTTAGAAAAATCCTACAATATCATTAAATATTATTTTTTAAAAAAGATAAAAAAACTGAATCATAAAGTTATATCAAAACAAACAAGTGTAATATACACATCATAAAAACATGTTTTTTTAAGTAGAAACTCGATTTTAAGAACTTAAATGTTGTTTATAATATAAGGTAAAAATAAATGATGAAGTAATATAGAAAATTCGGTAATTGAATATTTATTATAATATGTTGAAAATATGTGAGAGTGTATGATAATTCACTCTCACCAAATTTCACCTCACCTACATTGACCCTTGGTTGAGATCTTTTGCCCCACCCTCCCTATTCACCAGGCCTACCTCCAAGTGACTCCCACTTGTTCTGGCCTCTGCAGAAATCCATGAATGGAAAGGATTTCAAGAATGTTACTTTTCTATAAGCTATTGCCATCAGGACAAAAAATTGATTCAGCTCTATACTGCTTACAATTAACAAAATCTGGTGCGGGCAACATATGACTTTCACTTACCTCCGTTGTTACTATCGATTAAAGAATTTTCAAATACAGTTAGAGTTAAAAATGAGTGAAACTAATAAGGAATTAATTAAATTGAATTTCTATAGAAACATGTGTTTTATTTAAAAATCTAAAACAATCGGTTAGTTTTATCGGTTTTTCATCAGTCTATATTAAATCTTACAAGCTTGTGTATAAGATAATATTTTTTCTAAAATGTTAAGCTTTCCGACGGTATATTGTACAATATCTAATGACCCACAGGGGTAGAGGCGTCATAAATAAATATTTTCAAAAACACCAAAATTGCATTAACAAATATTTTTAACAAAATTAAAGGTACTTTAGAGAAAGAAATTTTAAAATATCGGCATTTAAGCCCTGTCAGGCTATTTCAATCAGAATGAAACATACATTATATTAAAGCCTATTAAATTTTACATTGATATAATGAGTTTAATCAAATTCATTATGTATCGAGAAAATCGTAAAAAGGTGCAAAATACATAGTATAAAGTAGCACTTCCGGTAAGCAGACTTTAGTGAAAAAGTTGCTGTAACATCTCGGGCGTATAGTTGTCTTAAATATGAAATTTCAGTTTCCTTTTGCCTTACCACATCCACAGAGACCTTTTGCAGGACTTGATCATTTGGATTCCGGGGACTCTAAAACATGTATTTCCGTTTAAAACTGGAATTCTAAAATTTTCATGATCTTTATACTTCCCCTTACTATATATTTCATATATACAAGTAATATATATATATGCAGAGACCAGAACAAGTGATAGTCACTTGGAGCTAGGCCTAGTGAATAGGGAGGCTGGGGCAAATGGGAGGCGATAATTTATTGTGAGTGACCAATGAGCGTTGTCTTAGTGGAACACAACACCCTTCCGATTTGTCAGTTCTGGGATTTTTTTTTAATAATGATTGATTTTTAATAATTTTTACTTTAACTTACTTATATATATATATATTACTTATATATATATATATATATATATATATATATATATATATATATATATATATATATATTATATATATATATATATATATATATATATATGTATATATATATATATATATATATATATATATAAGTAATATATATATATACATATATATAAGTAATATATATATATATATATAAGTAAGTTAAAGTAAAAATTATTAAAAATCAATCATTATTAAAAAAAAATCCCAGAACTGACAAATCGGAAGGGTGTTGTGTTCCACTAAGACAACGCTCATTGGTCACTCACAATAAATTATCGCCTCCCATTTGCCCCAGCCTCCCTATTCACTAGGCCTAGCTCCAAGTGACTATCACTTGTTCTGGTCTCTGCAGAATTCCATGAATGGAAAGAAATTCCAAAAGGAAAAGTACAATTTTTTATAAATAAGCTCCAGACATTCCATGAACCTGGCATTATGCAGTTAGTGGAAGAATGATAAAAATCATTTTAAATAGTTTTCAGTATATTTTAGTTTAAAATAAATTTCATGTATGTAATATATTGAATTTTATTTCACTCTGAAAAACCTAAAGGACTTATTTGCCAACTATAAAATAAAAGTGTGGGATTGTTAAGGAACAGTTTAAATTGATAATGTGGATTGTGATTAGTAATAATAGTTGCGAGATATCTGATGACTAACAGAAAAATTATGATTGGTCTGATGTTAAAGACTGAAAATAGTTTTCTTTTCATGTAAATAAATGTAAACTTTAAATTTCTTAGAAATATTCAGTTTATTCTAATTTCTAAAGATATGTTATTATTATTTATCATTGACTAGATTAGTAGTGTGGGTATTAAATGTAAAAAAAATGTTTTAGAGTTCACATTTTTAAAGAAAAGACCGCTTTTATGACTTAGAGGTTTTTTTAGCATAGATTTTTTTTTTTTGTAGGTCTTCATGCAATGGATTCAAAAGATGAACCGCAGAAAGTTGAAAATAATATACATCCTCCAGATCAGCCTAAAAACTGTTGTAAGTCTTTACTTTATTTATCAGTTTATTGTCTTATGTATTAAAAAACACTGCAAATTATTACACAACGGTTTATCATTTCCAAATAACAATATTAGGGTATAACTTTTATATAGCTGTTGTTGATGGGCAATTAAGTAATATGAAAAGCAATAATTCAAAGGATAGTATCATGTCACTACTGCTGATTTCGAAAGGCAATATCTCAGCTAGTTGTTAACCAATTTCAATGATTCTTTTTTCATTTTGTTGAAAATTTAATTCTCTATCGAATGGCACTAAAAGCAAACATATTTTTTCTCTATCTTAAAAAATAACTGTCTTATGGGAGTATTTATGGATAAAATTTCATTTTTTTTCTTTTCCAAAACTTTTTTGGTATTTATTTATTAATTAGGAGAAACAGATTTTTTTTTATTCGTTTTTCGGATTCTACGCATCTTGAAACATAAGCTCTCAAATGTTGAGTAGAGGGGGGAGGGGATAATTTTTTTATTTTTGGTTGATTACAAAGGTTCATTATTGAAAATAATAAACCAAAAGATATAAAAAAAGGTCAGATATACAATATAAAATAAAATACAAAAATATATAAAATAGTGAAAAACTATTTTCTGATCTTTTTTTACTGCCTCTCGAATCTTTTCATCCTTCAGAATATTCTAAAGTAAAAATAAAAATTTGTTTTTTTATTTTTGTGTCTGTGAAAATGTATTATTGATCCAAATTCGTTCCTCCATATTTCTTCATTTCAATGGTTTCATTCTGGATTTTACCTTATTTTCACAGTTAATATAAATTTTCTTATTATTTTTTTTCTTCTTTCTTTTATTGTTAAAATTGTATCATACAATTTTTTTATATTCTGTGTTTTTTAAACATTTTAATTAAGAATGTATATATATATATAGACAGAATTATTCTAACTGATGAAGATGAAAATGATCTGACAATTGAAGAGTCCGATGAGGAAAAACAAGTCGATTCTCCAGAAACCATCAGCGAGGAACCGGGATGTAGTCATTGTAATTATATTTTATTTTTTAATTGCAATTATTATTATTATATTATTTATTATGTAGTGTTTATTTATTTTGTATTTTTCCTTATGTTATAGATAAAGTTTTTATGGGTAACAACCAAGATGTAGAAGTTAAAAAGTACGACAAGGGGAAGAAGAAAATGCGGCGTGGTAAAAGAAAACGAGTTAGTGAAGCAGGTGAAGAAAATGGTGTTAGTCATTGTAAGTAATAGCTTAAGCTATTCATTTTTTCTTTTCCCAACTAATGTCTGTTAAAATTGTATTGTTCTCAGATAACATCTACGATGTCGAAAACGATGTCACGGTGGTCAAATTAAAAGAGAAGGAGGAATATGGTGAGTTATATATATTTTTTTTTTAAATATGTATTTATGAGTAGTAAGACAAAAATATTTTTCTTACGCATTTAGTCTTAGAGCCAGCGATCCTCAGACAGTATGTTATCAAACTGTATATTGATGCTATTCTATTTCACCTGCCGTAGCTGAAATGGAGATTCACTATCCCCGTTGAATTGTTGAATGGCTCCTAGATTGTAAGGAGATACCGCAAATAGCACTCTCGAGTTCCTACCATTATAGTAAAAATAAAGAGTAAACTCAAAATCTCATAACACACACTGACCATTATGCGGGACTTGGTCATTTGGACTCAGGGAACCCTAAAATGTATATTTTGAAACTCGAATTCAAATACGTTCATGATTGTAATACTTTTCCTTATTATACATTTCATTTATAGGTAAGTGAAAGTAATAAAATAAGAAACTGATCATATGTTTTAGGTCGGTATTAGTGGGCCTTTTGGGCTATATCACATAAATATAGTTTTAGAATTTTTTTATTTGAAAATTTTGTACTTTTCAAGTAACTCTTTATGTTAATCTTTTCAGAAAATGCAGATGGTGAACAAGTAAATGGTCGTAAGAAGAAACGTTCTTCGTTCAATTGCCACCATTGTAGTTACATATCTTCCTGGAAGACGAATTTGGAAAAACACATGATGGCGCAGCATACAGGAGAGAGGCCGTTCAAGTGTCCCTACTGCGAGTACGCTTCAGTACACCAGTTCCAGCTGGAAAAGCACTTCAACAACAGGCACCCAGGGGGCGTGCTCAGCTGTAACCAGTGCGCCTACTCGACCGACCTTGTAGACGCCTTCTTCAAGCACACCCTCGGCTCCCATCCCACAGAGAAGCCCCACAAGTGCCCGGAGTGCGGGAGGAGGTCCATCACCCTCTCTGCACTGGAGCTACACATCCTCGACAAGCACAAGCTGCGGCGCCAGCACAAGTGTCCGCACTGCAATTACAGCACCGTCTTGTCGGAAAACCTCAAGAACCACGTCGAAGCGCTTCACAAGTGCTCAGATTGCGATTTCAGATCAGACAGCCTGAGAGAGGTAAGGAGGCATAAGAAGATCGAGCACAGGACGTCTACCAAGTGCGACAAGTGTGACCACATCGCAAAAGGCCCTCAATACCTGAAGCGCCACATCGCGGCCAAGCACAGCCTTCTGCCTCCACCGCAACCGACCGAGAACAACCACATTCCTGTTTCTCCTCCAAAGTTCAGGAAAAAGTTTCACATCCTGAACCCTCCTCCCCCGCCGACACTCAACATCGAAGTTAGTGAACCGCCTTTGCAAGAAGAATCAGAAAATTATATTCAAAAAAATTCTACGAAACCTAAAAAAAAGTTTTCCATTTTTAACCAGTCAAATTCAACGAGCTCATTAGATGAAACATCAGTTACCACTTTGACCAGTAGTTCATTCTAGTATTATTACTCTTCCTCGTAATAACGAGGAGGAAATTAGTCCAGGTCATGGTCAGGGAAACAATGAAATAGTTTTAACGGATTTAATTAGTTGACCATTGAGAATTACAGGAAGGAATTAGTCCGGGTGACGGTCAGTGGATGAAACTAATAGTTTTAACTAATTATTGTCTGCCAACGTTTCGACCCCCATTTTGGCTCATCATCAGGGTAAAATAGATACAAAGGGAATAAATACAATGAGTGTATAGTGACATACATATGTGAAAAAAACGATTATAGAGAATATAGAAAAAATGGGTATACATGAATTATTAAAAATTATAATAACATTAAAAACAATCGATATGTTATTTAGTTAAAAGATGTCAGGTAAAACATAAAAATAGAAATAGATAGGTTAAGAAATTGAGTAATAACCCTATTATCTATCTATTTCTATTTTTTACCTGACATCCTCTAACTCAATAGTATATCAAATATTATTTTTAGTGTTATTATTATTTTTAATGATTCATATATATACATTATTTTTGATGTTCTCTTTGTTGTTTTTTTGACATATGTATGTTACTATACACTCATTCTATTCCTTTCGTATGTTTCTTGCCCTGATGATGACCCACAATGGGTGTTAAAATGTTAGAAGACGATAAATAGTCTTAGTATAACGATAAATAATAAAACTATATAATATTTTTTTTTTTACTGACCGCCACCCAGACTAATTCCTTCCTGAAATAGTCCTAACTACTACAACTCTTAATTCTGTGCTCAGGTGGCAAAATATTTTAAGTCACTTCAATGAGAGTTTTCATATTCCATTTCCGTGTCCATTCGTTTATTTGTACAACGTAGAGTTATTTACTAATAAACTGAAAAAAGAACATGACATTCTGGCACTTTAAAAATAAACGCTCAGGATGTGAAAAACACCCATTTCTATAAAAATGACTTATAGCATTTTGCCATCTGAGCACAGAATTGTTTAGCTAATGTTTTGACCCACATTGAGGTTTATCATCAGGGCTAAAAAATAGTGTAATATGGATATAACAACATATATGAAAATTGACAATTATAAATGCACATAGGAAAAACTAAATTGAAAGTATTACAAATTATGATATTGCATTTAATATTATTATGATTTCACTGATGTTTCGACACAAGTCTTGACATGTGAAGTTTAAAAATTGTTTTAAATCCTGCCTAAGTATTTCTTTATTAATAAATCACTATATTGTCTCATAAGGGGCTAGTCTTTATAGTAAAATACTACCTTAAACAAAATATTATATATTTGAAAACAATGTAATATCATTTTCATAAAAATGATGACTTTAAGCCCTTTTGTCCAAACATCAGTGTTTTGTAATATTTTTAATATCCATTTTTCTAAGTTTTTCTTTCTCTGACTATCGCCTTAGCTAATTTCCTTGATATTGATTACTTTTTTGTTGTAATTCACACAATTTTTAATTGCGGTTATTGAAGTCAATGGATCTTGGAAGTATTTTAATGGTTTTCTTTGTTTTTTACACCTTATTTACACAATATAATTTCAAAATTTAACATCAATCTAAAATTTGCATTGAATTTATTCATATCTTCAGTACGTTACAGTTGCATTGTGGGATATAATTAGTTATATTACCTATGATAATTTATTGCAGTATTAGCTATTTTAAATTATCAATACTACAATCGAAAGTTTTGAAGTTTTTTTTTTTTTTTAAATGTATAGCTTTGGCCATTCCCTCTCTCCTTCACTCTCCCCCACCAAAAAAAAAAAAAACTTTCTGACTTTTAACTTCAAATATTTTTCAAGTCATTTACGGGTATGATCAGAGCCAAGGTTTAATTTAATAATTACATCATAAGTTTCATAAAATTTCCTTTTGATAGAAAATAGTTATTCATTTTGCTAATGAATCTTTAAAGATATTCAAATTATCTGAATCATACATTATGGGCGATATTCAGCGTTAATATTAAATTTTTTAATGTCCCAAGATTTAAGTTTATTTTACTCTTTAGGAAATGTTTTAAAATGTCTTGGGTCATAAATTTAAACGTATTAGCTCAGATTATTATCATTTTTTTTTTTAAATCATCGTAATTATTAAACTTTTAATTTCTTCTCGATACCAAATCAAACACCATCATTTACTTACTATCCCATCCTTTTACGACAATTAAAATGATTAATCAACGTATTAAAAATCAGTATTATAAACGTTTCGTTGTGTATTTTTATTATAATAGGGGATGAAATTGTTTTATCTTCCATTAATTCAGAGTAATGAATCTTTCTTTGTGTGTTTTTTTCTTAAAAGTGATTTTAACTGTGAAATATGTTAATATTTTTTTTTTGTATAGAAAGAACCTCAAAAATATTGTTAAAGGACCTTTTTTTATTTATTAAGTACTAGGGTTAATTTTTTTTTTTTTCTAATTATTCAAGTAAGAAGAATGGAGTACTCTTTTAGTTGTGTAGTTATATTTTAAGTTTTATAATTTGTTCTTTTCTTTTCTGAAATTTGGTTATTTTATGGTAGGGAATATTAGATGGGATTAATCTTTTTCTTTGAGAGGTCAAAATTCTTTTAAATTTTCTTCTTTTTTTTATTTTATTTTGTTTTAAAATTGATATTCCCTTGTTAGAATTTAGTAGCTAATTGTTACTTTTTTTTAAAAATATTTTTGTTTGTTTAATCTTTATTTTATTTTGCTAAGCATATAAGTGTTCTTATTTTTTATCAATGGCGTCTTTGCTGTAAAATTTGCTTTTATATTCATTCATAAATGGAATGATATCGTGCAAGTTGTTTAAAAATTATCTGTGATATTATCTCTAGTTAAAATTTCAACTAATTTTATCAGGGTCAGACTTTTGTAAAGGGATGAGCACTCATTTTTATTTGTATGATTATGATTTTTTAATGTAAATGTATATATTTGAACTCTCTTGTTTTGTGTACGAAAGTATTGTTTGAATAGCTGGTCAGTCTGTGAAAAAGCTTCTTACTCTGAACATTGTTTATGAAAAAAGATATTGTACTTTGAAAAAGAAAATATATGTATATTGTTTTTTAATATCATCTGATCATAAGCTATAGATTTGGCTTGTATATTTTACAAAGGAAAATTCATGATTTAATGAAAAATATTGTAATAATGGTTGAGTTGTATTTTACCAGAAATAACTACACAATGCTATCTTGAATGTGATGGAAAATGGTGTTTTTATTAACTCTAAATTAAAAAAATTGGTACAACTTCATACAAGAACTGCATTTTAAGGCCTCACTACACGAATATAGAAACGGAACTGAAATAATTGAAAGCATTTTTACGATATCAGCATAATTTTTTATAATAACATCAAATGTAGGTCTCATGTGGTGTAGTGGCTAGCATAACAGCCTTCTATGTTCAAGGTTGTGTGTTCAAACCCATCAGATTGCCCTGGGATTTTTTAAATAATCCTTGGTTATCCCGTCCATCGGAGGGGACGTAAAATAGTGATCCTGAGTCTGCAATGTCAGGTACTCGTTAAAATTTATAATCCCCACTATAGCTGTCCATTCGGCCACAGTAGCATAAAAATGATTTTATATGAATCAACAAACGAAAAAAATAAATATTAAAATTATATATAAAATACGGTTGTTTATTTTAAAACATTAAAAGTTTGTGACAGTTCACTATTATCTACTAATCTCACATACTTTCAGTTTTCACTTATTTGTCTCTATGGTCGTCTAGCACAGCCTTAATAAATAATTAAAATTAATATATAAATTAAAGTCATTCAGCATTAAACATTATGTTTTAAATTGTTACATCTCAAAATGTGGTCAAAGCCACTGGTCTTGACAATTTGTGCATTATAAGTGAAAATGTAGTTAAATTTTCAATTAATGAATTTGATGCTTATGAAATTAATTGCAATATAAAATATTATTCTGTTGATCATGAGTTATGTTTATTATTTATGAATTGTTAAAAAAATTAGGTTAATTTTTTGTAATGTGTTTTATGATTTATTAAAAAAGTTTATGATGAATTTTTCCTGATGGTATAAATTCATATAAATCAGTAGAATATTAGTAGTTTTGTAGTTGTTATACAATGAATTAATATTTTATGTCTTTCAAAATGTTGTGTATTTAGTTATTTTATCTATTAACGTTGGTTTACTGTTTATGCCAATGAGTTCGATTTCCAATAACTGAATTGAAAACGGTTCAAATTATTTTAAATTCATTACGAGAAAAAATAAGAAGTTTTGGTGTAATGCATTTATGACATAATTTCCTCAGTTTATTTTTCAATTTTCTTGTTATTTCGATCAAAGATGTTTGGTAAAAATTTTATGATTTAATCCTTTAAAACAGTTTAATATTAATAATTTTGTTTTTCTGAATTCAGTGGATAAAATAAACAAATAATTTTTATTTATATAATTAGATAATTATTCTCAAATTTATTTGGGTGATTTACTTGTGTTAAAATTCTGGTTAGTATCTTAAATAAATAAAAGAAAATTGAAATGGTGTTTCAAATGTAAATTTATATGTATTATAAAATTATTTCATTCTAAAATTGAAGTTAAACATGATGAAGTCATGTTTATTTCTTCTGACATGTGATTCAATAGTTTATTTAGAATGTTTCTCGGTAAAATATTAAATTTTACTTTGAATAATTATGATGTGTAATGACGAAAAATAATTTACTGACCAAGCTGTAAAGTATGCTCAAGAGCCTCTGTATTTTCATTTCTCTTATTATTGTATTTTTTATTTTTATTATTATGCTATCTTATTTATAATAAGTAAACCAAGTTGTCTTAAAACTTTAAATAATTCAAATATTGTCAAAGCTATACAACAATAAGCTGAATGGTCACATTTTATTACTTGATAAGTTAAGCCGTAAAAACAGTATCTGCATTTTTTGTGATATGAAGTTTTTGACAAAACACTTTGCGACTTATTTCATACGTTTTTAAAGTAATCTAGGAATGTAAAAATTCTCATTTGTTCTGGTTTCTAATCAATATATGATTCATCCCTTACAAAAAATGTATTATTAAAAAAAAAAAAAATTAATAATATCAACAATCACATAATAGCCTACATTGGGTCCTAATACTATCCAGTCATCGCGTATATTAAAAAAATAATTTTACCTGGGTGTTACTTCTTTTGATTTATTAAATCTGGAGTTATGTTATTTATTATATATTTGAGACATTAATTTCCAAAAGGCACTATAAATTTTTTTTTTATGAAATTAATGGTTCGACATATTTATATTCTAATCTAATAATTCAAATGAAATCCGTCAACTGATTTCATCTAAAAGAACACGTAAGTTCTTTAAAAACATTGAAAATTGCAGTTCTTTCCATAAAAAGTATTAAGTTCACATTTAGTGTCATTCCAAAGCATAATAAATATATCCGTATTTAAAATTTCACAGCTTTTATCATACTGAGCTCGACTGTATTTTTCTCAATCTGCCATTTCAGTTACCTATTTAGATGGTTTTTGTATTAACACGATTTTTTGTAAAAATAAACCTTGTTGAGTGGTAGAAATACTCAAATCGTGATACTTGTAATGGTAGAATATCATTTCAATTTATAAGTTTTTTTTTTTCTTGTTTTATTATTATTATTTTTAAGACTGATTTTGCAACTGGTTTTGTACATTTATATACAGTTTAGGAATACTCAGGCTTTGTAAGGTTTAACTGATGTATAAATTACCTAGTAATAGAAAATGGCATTTTTTGCGAATCGTGGCGACTTTTTTGCCCATCGTGGAGCTGCGATTCCTGGTTTGGTCTAAACATAGGATTAAGACTGTACTGTGTGTTGAATTTGTGTATTTGAGCAGTTGTGACATTTTTTTTTCTTTCTTTTTTTTTATAAAAAAAAAAAATGCTAAACATAAAAAATAAGGAGCATTTACTTTAAAAACGAAGATAATATATTTTTTTAAAGTAAAATAAGTGCAATGGTCTATTGTTTAAATTGCTTTGGTAGTTTATTAAATTAAAAAATAAAATAAACATATTTAATCAATTTTAATAAAATTAAGCGTTTGATTAAAGCATGCGTGGCATGTTCTGAATCTTAATGTCTTGTTATAGATAACTTTACATCTTCTCAATTCACGGGATCTGTTTATTTCATCAGACTAGATTCAGGAAGGTTTTGAATCAAAATCTGAAATTTCTTTTGTAAACAGTCCTAAGGAGGAGATGGTTTATATTCTTCTTGTAAAATTTCTTAAAATTCGTCAACTCTACCAAAGATAGTTTTCTGTTTCTACACTGACATATTTGTATATATTTTTGGATATATTTATAGACGTTAATATGTTGTTCAAAACTCTTAGTACCTGGCTGGCAAGGTTTTTGTCAGTTTAAAAAGTTAAACCATGCTTGTATAACTGTTGTGTTATTTCTCTGCAATTATATGTATGTAATACACAATATTTTAAGGAGTTATTGTTTATTTATTCCCACATCCGTTAATGTATTGGGTTGTAAAATAAAAACTTCAGATATTTTTAAATATGTTTAATCAATTACACGATTTGATTATTGAATCAAAAATTAAATATTTCAAACCTGGTTTTAATGGGAGTAAAAAATCCTTAGTTATGCCATCCTTGGAGGGGACGTAAAAAGGTGGTCACGAGCCTGTGCAATGTCAGATCCCCATTCTAATTAAACCTGGATAGCCAAATTTCAGAACTCCCACTGTAGCATCATTCTGTTAGGGACTGTAGCATGAAGTGACTTTAGATGAATATACAAACAACTTGTGAGGATGTGTGTGTAAGTTAATGATTAGTGAAAGATTGTAAAATTTAAAGATCTCTTTTGTTTATTTTTATTTTCTTCATTTATTTTATTATAAAGTTTATTACTTTGTCTCCAGCACTAATCAGCTTGTTTATTTTATTTTATTTATTTATTTTTTTAACGTCACTTTATGCTACTATGGCTAATCGGACGATGCTACAGTGGGAGTCCTAAATTTTGCCTATCCAGGTTTTATTAGGATAGGGATCTTTAACGAGTATCTGACATCGCACAGGCTTGGGACCACCTTTTAACGTTCCACCGAAGGACGGCATAACTAAGGATTTTTTACTCCCATTAAAAAATCCTAGGACCACCTGTGGGTTTCAACCCGTGACCTTTAGCATGGGAGGCTGTTACGCTAGCCACCCAGCTACAAGTGATTCCAGCTTGTTTATTTATTTTGTTAAGTATTTTTTTCTTCTGAACTTTTGTTTTAAAATTTAATATATAGCATTAAAAAATTTTGCATATTTCTTTAAATTTAATTTAATATATTGATTGAAAAAGTGAAGCTTGATTTTTCTAATAACCACCACCAGATTTTTCAAATAAAAACAAAGCAAAACTGTAGTGTCCGTATTAAAATAATGAGGAAGAAAATATAAAAGTAAATTAAGGAGTATGGGCATGTGTAGGTAATTATTTCATGTGATTAAATATAGTTCAGCAGAGAGTGGAATTTAACGGCTAAACTACAATAAACTTATCTTAAATA
Organism: Piezodorus guildinii; assembly: GCA_023052935.1. Lineage (NCBI taxonomy): Eukaryota > Metazoa > Arthropoda > Insecta > Hemiptera > Pentatomidae > Piezodorus > Piezodorus guildinii. The sequence continues at coordinate 139,662,727 of CM041297.1, read as the reverse complement.
CTCATCAAATTAGTTTTGTTCTTACACTCACAACTAATGATTCATCTTTTACTTCCCTATATATGAATATATAGTAAGGGAAAATATTCAAATTTGAGTTTTCACCAGAAATACACATTTTAGTGTCTCCTGAATCCAAAAGCAAAAAGGTCTGTGTATCTAGTCAGCCCAGGGCAAAAACGATGAGTCATGTAAAACTAATTTCATATTCCAGGAACATGTATACCAAATACAGCAACTTTTTCCACAAAATTGACAAATCAGAAGAGCTACTTTATACCGTGCATATTACGATTTTCTAAAAAATGGCTAACAATTTTTATTAACTCCCTATATCGATGTAAAGTGTAATGAGCTTTAATAAGTTGTAGATTTCATTCTGAATGAAATAGTCTGACAGGCCTTAAATACCAATGTTTTAAATTTTCTCGTTCTCTTGTTAAATTATCCGGTTGGCATTGATAAAAAACTGGTAAATATATAAGTTGAAGTACACTGCCGGACAAAATTAAAGGATCACTTCAAAATTTTGAAATTACTGAACTGTATAGGGTATTTTTGAAAATATTCGTTTTTCTTTGGAAGTCACACTTTATTATTAGGGTAATAAAAAATAAAAAATTCTTTTCTAGAAATTTTTAATAGGAAAACAGATCAAAAAATAAAAATGTCCTACAGTCTCAAAATGAAAAAATAAATCTTTGAAATGAAATTAAATAACAAAACTGAATAAAAAGGAAGAATTCGAGAAAACGATCAATAATTGGTATTCCCACCTCTAGCTCTGATAATTGCTTCCATTCTCCTGCCCGTTCCAGTGACCAGGGCTCTTACATGTTGTTCCACTCTTCCACTAACATTTCCCTTAAATCTGCCAAATTTTGTGGGTCTCAGGCGCGGACACGTCTTCCAAGCATGTCCTATACATGCTCTATTGGGTTCATATCTGGATTTCTGGGTGGCCAAACCATAGCGTCAATTTCTTCTTGTCTGAGGAAATTTTGCACTGATTGAGCAACGTGAGGTCGGGCATTATCGTGCATAAAAATAAAGTTACCTGCGGTATTTCTGGCGAAAGGTATTATATGTGGCTCAAGTACCTCCCTAATATACCTGTCAGCAGTTATAGAGCCACGGTTCACAAGAACCAACTCTGTATGGGAGTTTAAATTTATGCCCCCCACACCATCACTGACCCACCACCAAACGCAACCCTTGGAGAAAAAGTGCATGGAGCATACCTCTCTCCGTCCATCTGGAGATCGGAGACAGAATCTTGACTCATCGCTGAATAATACGAGGCTCCAATCTTCCTGAGTCCAGTTTTGGTGCTCCCGAGCAAACCTCAAGCACTCAACCCTGTGTTCCCTGGAGAGAAGAGGTCCAGTAACTGAAGGATGGGAGGTCAATCCATAATCGTTGAGTCGTCTCTCACGGTTCGCTCTGAAATTTGCACATTCCTGAACCTCTGGAGGAGACCACGCAAACTGTTACCATTTGATCGGCGATCCCGAAGAGTATGCAGTTGCAAAAATCTCTCGTCACGGTGGGAAGTTGACCTCGGAGGGCCTTGCCCGAATTTTCTTGTATGCCCTCCAGTTTGACGGTGCCTATTAAGCGCCCTGGACAGTACGGATTGTGACCACTGGAGCCGTTGTGCAATATGCCTTTGAGAAAACTCTTCTTCACTCAAAGCAACAGCACGAATTGATTCCTCTTCGGTCAATGCTCTTCTGTTGGCCATCACAAATTTCTTATTAAACTCACAAGTAAAAACTAAAGTCTCTTAAATGTTAGAAAATCTTCAATAAGATGAATCTTTGCTGACAACTAAGCATTTACTGATAGGAAGAAAGAAAAAAAGAGGATTAACTGACCCTTTTCTCCATAAACGGGTGGGAATATAAACAGGTAGAGGATTAACTTGATAAGATACAACACAAAGTCCAGTCTGGAACAAAGGAATTCCTATTTTTATCTCTTATGTAATAATAATATAAATATTTGTAAGTGATCCTTCAATTTTGTCCGCCAGTGTAATTTGATAACTAACCAATAAAGGGAAAAAGAGCAAAAATGTTTTTTTATATTATTTTTTTAAACATAAGGACAGTAACATAGATGAATAATAAATATACAGTTGGAAAGCTTAAGATTTTAGAAAATATTACCTAATACAGAAAGTAGTATAAGGTATAGAAGAGTGATGAAAATTAAGTTATTGTTGTAGATAATAATGTAATAGATTATTTAATGAACCACACAAGTGTTTCTATTAAAACTCAATGTAGTTCTTTAACCTTTTTTCATCTTTAACTCTAGTTACTAATTCAATGTTTGGAACAAAAAAAAAAATTTATATAAAAAAATATTTTTGTTATTTTCTCCTTTAGTTGGATATTGAATTTGTCCTACTTATATATTATAATATTCATATTTTTTTAAATATATTCTTTTAAGAAAAAATTAATTTACACAATATTTACTTCATTAAAATTTAATTACTCTCAGGGTATGGTATGGGTTCTTGACAATCAGGCATATATTTTTATTTAACATTTAATTATAATTATAACTTACAAAAATCTGGTGCAGGCAACACACGACTTTCACTTACCTCCATTTTTAAAATCAATGAAAGAATTTTCAAATAGAGTTAGAGATAAAAATACGTGAGATTATTAAGGAATTAATCAAATTGAATTTATATAGAAACATGTGTTTTATTAAAAAATCTATTATATTATTATCTTAAATAATCAGTTAGATTTATCTTCTTTTCATCACTCTCCATTAACTTCTAAAAGCTTGTGTATGAGATGATATTTTTTCTAAAATCTTTAGCTTTCCAACGGTATATCATTCATGTATATTACTGCTCTTATGTTTAAAAACGAAAAATTGCATTAAAATAATATTTTTTCTGTTTTCTCCTTTAGTTGGGTATCGAATTTATTCAATTTATATATTTACCTGTTTTTCATCAGCGCTAACAAGATAATCTAGTTATTATTATTATTGAATCTAAAAAATTAAAGGTACTTTAGAGGAAGAAAATTTAAAATATCGGCATTTAAGCCCTGTCAGACCATTTTTATCCAAATAAAACCTACATGATATTAAAGCCCATTTAATTTTACATCGATATAGCGAGTTTAATCAAAATCGTCGGAACCGTTTTTGAGAAAATCGAAAAAAGGTGCAAAATGCATGGTATAAAGTGCCTCTTCTGGTAAGCTCATTTTGATGAAAAAAGTTTTGTCACGTCTCGGGCGTATAGTTGTCTTAAATATGAAATTTCAGTTTCATAGGACTTACCGTTTCCGCCCGGGAGTTACCACAGACACACACACACACACACAAGACCTTTTTGCGGGACTTGGTTATTTGGACTCAGGGGACCCTAAAACGTGTATTTCCGTTGAAAACTGGAATTCGAAAATTTTCACGATCGCAATACTTTCCTTACTATATATAGTAAGTGAAAGTAAAAATGATACAATAATAACCAGGCTAACAATCTTGACATCCCTTCAAGCTTCAGGTCCTCCTTTCAGGTCCAAACCGCAACCCTCACTGACTGGGTTGGTTTTTGGGGACCCATTAAAAAATGGGTATATTACAATATTTACCACTTTTTTATCAATGATAATAAGACAATATGGTTAATTATTTTGAAACTATAAAATTAAAAAGACTTTGGAAGAAGAAAATGCTAAAAGAAGGCATTTAAGTCCTGTGGGAATATTTCAATCAGTCAGAACGAAAAGAACAGCGAGCTTAATCAAAATCGTTAAAACACCTTTTGAGAAAGTTGTAAAAAGGTGTAAAAGGCATGGTATAAAGTGGCTCTTCGGGTTGGTCCATTTTGATGAAAAAGTTGCTGTAACATCTCAGGCATAAACGATTTTAAATTATGAAATTTCAGTTTTGAATGAATTTTCGTTTTCGTGCTAGACTTACTGATAAGTATACACAACACACATGCACAGACCTTTTTGCGGGACTTGGTAGTTGTTTATTTATTTATTTAACATCCCTTTATGCTGCTGTGGCTAATCGGATGATTCTTCAGTGGGAGTCCTAAATTTTTCCTATCCAGGTTTAATTAAGTTAGGGATCTTTAACGAGTACCTGACATCGCACAGGCTCAGGACCACCTTTTAACATCCCCTCCGAAGGACGGCATAACTAAAGATTTTTTACTCCCATTAAAAAATCCTAGGGCCACCTGTGGGTTTGAACCTGGGAACTTTGACATGGGAGGATGTTATGCTAGCCACCATGCTACAGGTAACCCCAGGACTTGGTAGTTATTTGGGCTCACGGGACCCTAAAACGTGTACCTCTACAACCCATGAAGGGTCTTGGGCTCAGTACATATAGAGATTCGAACTGTTTCTAGGCCAACAGCAGTGCAATGAGATGATTAGGCCTTAATCATGCTCAGCCAGCAGGTTTTTCCCCAATTATTTTGGGTAGCCACTTTATAGAGGCTGGGTCTGCCTCAGGATGGTCTCCATACCCTAGGGTCGCCCCCCGACTGAATTAAAAGAATAAATAATATTCTGCCATAGCCGGGATTCGAACCCAGGACCCGGAGCACAGCAGACTAGTACTCTATCCACGAGACCACGCCACTCCCTCCTTTGTAGCAGTAACGTTCTTAAATTGATTTTAACAACAGATGTAAGTGAAAGTTGTGTGTTGTGTGAATCAGATGTGTGGAATTTCACAGTTCTGTGTTAGTACATGATCAAAAGACATGTCAATAAATATTGAAGGATTATTCTATGCACTTAGAAAATGAAACTGTAAAAATAAAAAAAACACTAGATTTTAAATAACTTTTATTACAAAAAAAGAACCACAAAAATAAATAAATGATCCACATTCGATATTATATTTTACATACATATCTTACAATTACGTTTGTACACAAAGTTGAACATTTCTAGAAAATTGGCAGGCCTTAAATCAATTACATATATAATATATATGTCAATTCAAAAATAATATTTTATTGTCCTATCATAATAGAAAATTTAAGTACCTACATTATGATACAAACGAGAAATGAATTTACACACATTTTTTTTTTTTAACTTGTTTAAGAATTTATCGTCTCATTTATTTAATTTTTGTTTAATATTTCTACTGATAAATTCAAAAGCTTCTCTCTATATTTAATGGACAAATAGACTTAGTAGTCGGACACTACATAATTAAGTAACGTCTATTCTATTTTTACAGAACTTCTAAAATATTTATTACATCACTTTATCAGAGGATTTTTTTTCTATTAATGTAAATTTTCTATATTACAAAATTGAAATGCATTCTTATTAATTTAACGTATTTAAAAATAAAAATTAACATGTTTATGTTTCATAGAACACAGTATAATAACACTTTAAAACTATGTATATAGGGTGCCTCGGTATCTGATGAGAATAAAGTATTTATAGTTAAAATGCGCCAACGTTTCAACCCATATTTTAGGTCTACTTCAGAGCTAAAAAACAAAAAGGATACATTAGGGGTATTTATATACATACATTACATCTTTTGTTTCTTTTTGTATCTTTTCAAACCTTGAAAACATCTAAAATGTGGGTCAAAATATTGATATTAAATATTTTACTAAGACTAAGACTAACCACCTGAACTATCATTCTTTTGAATTGTCCAACAATCAAGGATTGATATTAACATATTGTATAATTCATAAAAGAAAAAAAAAATTCAGTACTTTTCCAATAGCTTGAACTTAAAAAAAATTTCAAATAATGTCAGATATATTGAAGCCATAACAAACACAATATCAATATTTAAATAAAATAATTCATATTTCAGGAAAATTCAAAATTATTAAAAACTAACAAGGTTGTGGGGTCCTCAAATTGAACGAAGTTCCGTGTGTAGTTAGCACTCAGTAAGTGTATTCATAGGAACAATAGCGTTAGCATTGAATGGGTACCTGGATACACTGGCTTCAGAGGGAATGAGAGAGCTGATGAACCAGCTAGGAAGGGATCAGACAAAAATTCCCATCACACCAGAACCCCTATGTGGAATCAGTTTAAGTTCTGCCTTTAGGACTATTAAACAATCCTACTTAATAAAATTTAAACAACTCTGGTTCAATAAGGGACTTAAACACTCACTTAAATTTTTAGACAGTGCTATTATTAGTAGAAGGAAATGTCTACTTAGTATGAGTAGGCCATGCCTAAAAACCATAACTGCTATCTACACAGGACACAGAAAACTCAACTACCACATGTTCAAACTTGGTATCTCTAATACCCCTTTATGTAGACTATGTAGACAGGAAGATGAAACATCTTTCCACATAGTCTGCCACTGTGACAGGCTTTCAAAGTTACGTGTATTCATATACTCAAACATTACAGCGCTAGTGCTAACCGCGTAGTAAGTAGTAAGCAGTCTTAACCATTCCAAAAAAAAAAAAAAAAAATTCCTGAAGTTTGAAAACATTTTTTTTTATTTTGTATTAAAATTTAATAAATCGTTATAAACAATTTCTTTTCAACATAAATATTCAATGTATTTAATAATATGTTATTTTATTAAAAATAAATTGTAATTTTTATAAGAACTTTGGCTTTTGTATTTATTCTATCTACAGTTCTAAGTTCTAATCCTTAAAATGTTAGAGTTCATTAAATTGGCGATCTGACAACGTATAAAAGTTGAAAAGAAATTGTTTATAATGATTTATTAAATTTTAATACAAATTGAATTTTTTTTTTCAAACTTCAGGAATGTTTTTCTCGGCATGGCTAAGTAATGTGCTCTAGGGTTTGAGTATATAAATACACTCACTGAGTGCTAACTACCCGCGGAACTCCTGTTCGATTTGAGGGCCCAACACCCTTAAGCTAATATCTTTCTAAATTAAAAAAAATTGTGTGTATTTTCCATATTATTCTTTTTTTTTTTTTTTTTTTTTGAATAATACTTAAAACACATATAATTCAATATTTTATTCCATGGACAAAGAAAATATGTCAACTATGTTGTTAACATGCACATTTATTAATTTTACAGAATGTGGTTAAAACTTTCAGAGAAGAAAGTGATTTTCACATGTATACATTTAAAAAGAAAATTAATCATTTTTTTTTTAAATCGGTGGTTTGGGTAGATATTTATTTAAAGAGCAAAAACTCTAAAATGTCTACCTTTATCTAAAATGTAATAATGGCCGATAGGGTAGTGAAAAGTTGAAAACAAACAGTAAATTATGTAAAAAAAAAAAAAAAAAAAAAATACATAAAAAAAGTTTTTCCTAGAGCAAGTAAATTATGAATTAAGACACCCTATATAATTCAAACAAGACACACTAAATAATTAAAACAAATGACATAATATAATATAAAGTACAACATACAAGTTTTTTTTTTCATATTAATATTAATGTAATAATATAACATCAGACTTATAAAAGTTACATATATTATTACTAAAACAAGTATCATTAATCATAATCACCACAGTTTAGATACAATATTTACAAAAATTTATCCACCGCAACAGCACATCTTTATTTAATCTCTCGATTAAAAATAACCGATAGTCTTAATATTAGCTTAAAACTTGATTGTTGTTTAAATATTTTATACGGATTGATTATAACCTATAATCAATGTCTTTAATTACTTCATTAAAAATAGAATCAAAAGCATTTTATCACAGTATCATACAAAAATAATCTATTGTAGTTTGAGTAGGTCAGAAGAAAATATTATTAAAAATTGAACCAATTTATGATACTTTCTCAGTCTGCACCTATTTCCTTTTTCTTGAGACCTGCTCAATTGTTATTTCATGAAAATATACAATTCAATGCATTATGATTCGTTTTTATGTCATTCAGCTTGTAAAAAAAGGTATAATTCTGTTAATATGCATTTTTTTTTTTCATACAAATTAAAATGGTAACTTAAAAACTTTACACTAATTCACACCAGATTTATTTAAACAGAGAGGATTTGAAGGAATACAAAAAGGTTTTTTTTTTTTTTTTTTTTGAGCATTTAAGACAATTATTACGAAGTTAGTGTAATATTGAATACCAGCAGACATTTTTTTGAACATACATTCATGAATGATTCTGTAATTTATTTAAAAGGTTTTTCAGACAAAGAAAAGCCTTATAAATAAAAGAAATAATTATAAAATATTCGTTTCTTGGTACAAAGTTTGGCTATGAAAAGAAGGTGAATAAGATTTAATATAAAATTATAAAATACACTTAATCAAACCCATACGGGTTAAATTTATCAGTTTTTTTTCTTTTTTTTAATGATGAAATATTTTGGGTTTCTTCCTTCCTAATTGCCTAGCCCTTTCTCTGTTTGTCTTGATGAGAATACTATGACCAGGGCAGTCGAGTTCTTCGGTGTAGCACTTCTTTTTACAGCAAATCTTGCACATGGTATAGAACACTTCAGACCCTGTAATGGCATTAAGTAAAAATTCATTAATAAACAAAATCTACAAAATAAGTAGATTAATAAAATAAACAGTAGTAAAAATAAAAACACTGAAAATTATTACAAAATGGTTTATAATTTCCAAATAACTAGGGTATAACTGTTTATATAGCTATTTATAGACAATTAACTAATAATTAATAAATAATTCAAAGAAAAATGGCATATCACCACTGCTAACTTCAAAATGCTTGAATCTCTGCTAATTATGAACAAATTTCAATAATAATTTTTTATTCTGTTTATCACGCTTTACTGATTATAAAACTCTTTAAATATTTTTCTCTATCTCCAAAAATAACTGAGTTAGGGGTACATTTATAGGTAAAATTTCTATTTTTTACATTTGCATTTTTTTTTTTTTTGGTTAAAAAAAACACTAGTAAAGTTGTCTCTGTCTTCAAAAATTAAATTAAATCACTTTTAGGGGAGCGGTGTGGTCTAGTGGATTAGTCTGCTATTCTCTGGATCCTGGGTTCAAATCCCAGCTTTGCTAGAATATTATTTATTCTGTTATTTCAGCCGGGAGTGAGAAGGGGGGGGGGGAGAGATCCTAGGGTATGGAGACCCTCCTGGGGCAGACCCAGCAACTTTAAAGTGGGTTCCCAAATTGGGGATAAAACCTGGTGGCTGCGGCTGATCAAGGCCTAATCATTTCTTGGTCTAGAAACAGGTCAATTACAAAGGTTCATTATTAAAAATACTAAACCAAAATGGCTAATGAAATAAAATTTAGAAGAAAAATAAATATAATAAATGATTAAGAAGAAATAAGAATTAAAAATTGAGATGTTGATTTCCAAAAGGTAGTAAAGGACATTTTTTACAAAATTGATATTTTGGCATATTTGTATTCTAATCATTTAGTTACACAAAATCCCATAATTCCATTAATTTAACCAAAAATAATTTCCATTTTCATTCAAAATTCTGTGCAATTAGCTCCTTGACCATGGTAGACAATTCAATCACCGATATATATAATATATATATATATTGTAATATACCCATTTTTTATAATTATTGTAGTAAATTATTTATTATTGATTATTGTGTTAAGCAGGCTAACAATAAGATAAGAAGTAAAATTTAAATTTAAATATCAGCTCCAATTTGATTGATTGTATGTTTACAAACATAGCATCCATTTTGGATGCTAAGTAAAAAGGGTGCTGGCAGGTACCTACCAGGTAAGAGATAGGTAAAAAAGGGTAGGTATCTTTATACCTGGTCATAGTTAGTGTTCACTGGGAACTTGGAGAGTGTGGAGCTGAATATGAAGAGGGATCTTAGTTAGCCTGCATATTGTTTGTGTTACTTTGTAAGTTATTATTATGATTAAAAAGTTATATAAAAGATTATGTGCCTGATTGTCAAGAACCCATACCATACCTTGAGAGTAAAATGAGTTATAATTAAGTAAATATTGTGTTAATTAATTTTTTTTTAAATAAGCATATTATAATATATATATATATATATATATATATATATATATAATATATATATATATATATATATATATATATATATATATATATATTGTAGTGATATATTAATTAGGTAGAAATAATAAGAATTGAGGAAGATGAGAAAAATAAATTAAAATGCGAATAGAGCACCCTAAGTTCACATTTTATTCTATTGTTAGCCTGCTTAACACAATAATCAAATTATAAATAAATAAATACTATAATTATAAAAAATAGGTATATTACAATATATATAAATGAATTGCCTTTTCCCTTGTTGATCCCATCATGCATGAACGGCATGACCGATCTCGCTAATTCTTTTATCATTGTGTTTATAACTGTCAGGGGAAAAAAAAAAAAAAGAATTGGTTCTTTGGTAGTTTTTTTTTTTTAATTTTCTAAGGTAATAATAATTCCTCTATTCTTAAATATAAAAATGAATCGCCTTTCCTTGGTGATCCCATCACACGTGAAGGGCTTGACCAATTTCGCTAAGACAGGACATCGTTTGTCGGATCAGCTAGTTAAAAATATAAATAATTTATTCAAGTATTACTTACGAGAGGATTGCAGGTACAGTTTGAACATTTTGGCAGCGCTTCTTTGTCCTTTCTAGGATTTATCCGTATTCCTTTTGCTAATTTCTTCAATTTTTTCTTCGACAGGAGCATCAATTCACCATTGGAATCAAGCATCATCTTTTGCTCTTTAACATTCTATAAAATAAGGAAAATAAGAATCAATTAAACAGAAAAAGAATCATTTTGAGGATGAATAGTCGACTGTTGAAATTATCATAGGTAGAAATAATTAGGAGTCAGTCCTTTTTTAATATTTTAATGTTGCAGATGTTTCGGCTCAAACATGTGAACCATCATCAGGGCTGCAAACATCAGAACAACAAAAGAGATACATATCAATGCAATAGGACAATAAAAAAATATGAATGTAGTGACAATCGTAAAAAAATAATAATATGCAATACAATAATATTTATATTTAAAGGGATCTTCTGGGATCTCAATCTCCTTCATACCACCTATTGATGTTTTTTCTCAGTTTATGCTTGACATGGCTCACTGATGGTACATTAATATATATACATTTTTTACCTCTCTATTTAATTCTAAATTTTGATTTCATACTTATCATCATCTTATTATTTATCATATTATAATTAATTGTAAGTATAGTATTTTTAATTTTTTTTATCATCGTCATTACATTCATAATTTTTCATTGTCATATTGTATTTATATGTATCTATTTTGTTGTTCTGACGTTTGCAGTTTTGATGATGGCTCAAATACTTGAGCCGAAATGTCGGCAAAATTAAAATATTTTTGAATGACTGATTCCCCATTATTTCTACCTATCAGAATAAGAATCATTCTAAATCTCAGCTCTACATACAAATTTCACTTATATCAGTTGTAAACTACTTTAAAAAAAAAAGGGTTGAAAAAAGTTTAAAGAAAAACATTGAGTTTCGATGAAAACATTAATTTTAGATTAAATAATCTAACAATAGAAATTATTGTCTACAACAATCACTTACGTTTATGCCCTATTCGTCACTTACCATTCATTACCTTATACGACTTTGTGTATAAGATAATATTTTTTAAAAAAATCTTTAGCTTTAAATTATACATCTATAATACAATTCTTATGTTTAAAAAAAATACATAAATGTTTGAGATTTTTGCAGAAAGTAAAAAACAAGCAATAAGAGAACAAATTAATTCCCTGAAGGAAATCGTAGAAAGAACCGGATTACAAACCTCATTTAAAAAAAAATTAACTAATGACAAACGATCCCTTGGGAAAGAAGTTAATGGACACAAAATATGACGAATTCGAAGAAGTTAAAGAATTAAAATATTTGGGAGAAATTAACGTTGCAAATGGGTTAGACGAAATTTCGATAAAATCAAGAGCAAATAAAATGTTTAGTACACTGGCAAGGACCAGATAAATGTATAATAAAAAATCTATATCTTGGAACAGTAAATTCAGACACTACAACACAGTAATAAAACCGGTAGCGCTATACGCAGAGGAAATGCTAACTTGGGAAAAGAGAAAACTGGAAGACTTGGGGATTAATGAGAGGAAAATCTTAAGGAAAATTATGGAATCAGCCAAAAACAGTGATGGAGAAGCAGCAAAAAAATTTACCGGAACAATGAGCCGATAGATGAAACCATTAGGAAGAGAAGATTAAAATATTTCGAACAACTTTAGAGGATAGAACGAAACAGGATGGTTAAGAAATTAGTCCACAAACTATTTGAAATGAAAACAGCTATATCCTGGGTTAAGGTCATGAAAGATTGTTTCCATTGGGGGCGGGGTAGCTGAGTTGGTTAGCAAGCGTTGCCTATCCACTACATATGACCATAAACCTGTGAAAAAAAAATTACGAGTTCGAGTCTCGGTGCTGAGGGGGCTTTTATCTCAGCATTTTTCCCCTGCCTTCACCCCTCTGGCCTGAGAAATCCCCGTATAGCCTTCAAAGGTGAGGTAGGGGTGAACAAAAAAAAATAAAGGGTTGTATCAAAGTCGAACGCAAGAAGGAAAGAACAGGAACTAAGTGGACGGAAGAACAAAAACAGCATTTTCTGAACAAATCTAAGCTTCTTGGAAAGAATAAAAACAAATAAGAAATTGAAATGTGCTTCAAAGTATTCTACAATCATAATCTCCAAATGGTCTAATTGAATAAATAAAACAAGTTTGCTCTTTCCTCCTTTAGTTGGTTATCAAGTCTGTTCAACTTGTATATTTAGCTGGTTTTTATAAGTGCTAATTTCTTCCTCTAAAGTATCTTCAATTTTGAAGATTAAAAAAAAATTAACCATTTCATGTTGTTATAGCATTGATAAAAAACCCACTAAATATATAAGTTGGATGAATTTGATAATCAACTGAAAGAGAAAAGAGCAAAAGTATTTTTACTTTCACTTACCTATATATGAAATACGTGAATATAGTAAGGGAAAGTATTGTGATTGTGAAAATTTTCAAATTCCAGTTTTCGACAAAAATACACGTTTTAGGGTCTCCTGAGTCCAGAAAGATGTGTGTGTATGTGTGTGGTGACTCCCGGGCGAAAAAGAAAAGTCTTATGAAACTGAAATTTCATATTTAAGACAACTATACGTCCGAGATGTTACAGAATCTTTTTCATCAAAATCAGCTGACCGGAAGATCTACTTTTTACCATGTATTTAGAAAATTTTTACAATTTTCTCAAAAACGGCTCAAGCAATTTTGATTAAACTCACTATATTGTAAAATTGGAAGGGCTTTAATATCATGTAGGTTTCATTCTGATTTAAATAGCCTGACAGGGCTTAAATGCTGATATTTCAAAATTTCTTCCTCTAAAGTACCTATAATTTTGTAGATTTTATAAAATTGACAATATCATCTGATTAGTATTGCAAAAAAACAGATAAATATATAAGTTGATGCGAATTTGAAAAATAATTAAAGGAGAAATCTGAAAAATATTTTTTAATGCAATTCTTTGTTTTTGAACATAAGAACAGGAACATACATGTAAGATATACCGTTGGAAAGTTAAAGATTTTTGAAAAAATATCATGGTATACACATAATTTTAAAAGTTAATGGAAAATAATGAAAAACTGATAAAACTAACTGGTTATCATAGATAATAATATAATATAAATTTAATAAAACACATGTTTCTATTAAAACAATTTAAATAATTCCTAAACTATTTATTTTCTCTAAATGTTTTGAAAAATTCTCAAATAGATTATAACAACGGAGGTAAGTTAAAGTGGTGTGTTGCGTGCACCAGATTTTTTAATGAAATTTTTTGTTTTTTTCAAAGCTAAAAACTGTAATATATATGTATAATATACCGTTGGAAAGCTAAAATTTAAAAAAATATATATATATATATATTATCTCATAGACGAACATGTAAAATGTAATGGAGAGTGATGAAAAGCGGATAAAATTAATTGATTGTTGTTGATAAAAATTTTATATTGTTAAATTATTCAATCTAAAACATGTTTCTAAGAAAAATAAATATCTTTCTTTAGACCTTTTTGAACTCTATTTATTAGTTGTTAAATTGACTTTAACAACCAAGATAAGTGAAAGTTGTGTGTTGCCTGCACCAGATTTTTTTTCTTTATGTATATCATTAAGTTCATAATATTGTAATGTGAAAACTATGTTTATAATATGACCACCTGTCATTGGGTAACTTGACTTTTAGTGGACAATCTTTATAAATAAATGCTACTTTCTTTTTTATCATTAAATCCAAATTTAACACAGGTGAAATCAGATGGTCTGAGATATGCTTTCAAGATAATTAATTAATTAAATAATTACCTCTTTTTCTTGGCTGTTTACATTCTTTTCAGCCATTTTCTTGGTATACTCATCGGGAGTCATCCTCACGTAAGGTTGGCAAATCCAAGGAGGCAAAACCAAATCATAACCTGGCAATTAATTTAAGATTGATTAATTCAATATATAATAAGAATATACAAGTAATTAAATAATAGTAAACAGAGAAGGAGCTATTCTCCAACATGATAATACCCGACCCATGTTTCAATACAGACAGTGAATACATTTGAGTTGGGCTGTGGAGTCCTACCACAATCCCCCCATATTCTCCTGATTTATCCTTTAAAGACTACCTTTTTTTTTTTGGAGCTTGGACAAATTTTTGTGAAAAAAAAATATTTACCAATGATTTATACATTAAAAATGTGTTTTATGGATTTCTTATAAGATATGACAAGTGTTCCAAATGGAAAACTTGGAAAGCAATAAGAAGATGTGATTTGAAAGAGATGATAAATACTTTGAAAAAAAATATGTTAGATTTTAGCTCATTTTTTAAATTTTCTTCCACATTCTAAAAACGGTCATTTCATGTGTTAGAACCCAAACAATTTTATATGATTTCCAAATACCATATATTGACTTGAGGATCTAATTTCATCAAGATGTAGCAATAATTAAATTTCATTTAAAATCAATTAAAACTGGGCTACTGCTTCCAAGCTTCCAGGTTCAAACCAGGCTGTGGCAGGATAATTTTAGGGACAGCTAGTCTACTAAGAATAATACAAATGTACAATTCAAGATTGATCTTCTGGATACAAAAAAAAAACATATAATAAACATAATTTAATGAATAAATATATGTACATATATACTATCAGAACAATAAAAATAAAGAGGGTGTTAAGGGAACACTGCCCTTAACCAATTTTAAATGCTGGCATATAGTGTGGAGAAATACAATCAAGAAGACATAGGGCCATCAGGTGGCATCTGGAGGTACCCAACCCTAGAACAAGAATCCTCTGCGAGCAAGACAACAGGAAGAAAGTGAGATTTAAAAAGCACATGCATCTATCGCAGAAAACTTCATCATATTTTCTCATAATTATCATCCTCATGATAATGGAGGAGTAGAAGAATAGGCGCCGGCCCAGGAACGGAGGAATGGTCCGAGAGGAGGACTGCCCCACCCCCGCATCAGGCAGATATGTTTAATAATAGAATAAATTTAACCTAAATCAAAATTGTAATAAACTAACAGTTATAATATTTTCTTGTAACTCTAAATACATTGTAATCTTATACCATATTATAATCCCTATTTTCAATTAAAGCTCATTACATTATTTAATCATCCAGCCCTCATAAAAAATTATTAATATGAACGCCCCAGGTCTCAAAATATTTACAGAGGGCAAATTGTTAAACTTATAAAGGAGTTGTAGTTTGATATTCAAGGAGATGGATAAATAGTTGATGCGTAAAGGATTGGGATGTACCAATAGATGAGGGTAAGGAATTCCAATATGAAGATGAAGGCATAGGAAGCAGTTCTGTAAGAGAGAATGAATATTTTCAAAGGCTGGGATCTTGTGTTGATAGAGTAGACAGAGGAGTGTGGGGTAAACATACAGATACAGAGGGGTTTTTTGGTTCTGAAGGATTGATAAAGGTATGTAAGTTCCTAGAAAGTATTGCTGTCAACATTTTGGGTAAAGTCACTTCAACTTGGCATACCAGGTGGAGACATGAGAGCACTTGGGAATCCCGAAGATGAATCTAATGAAGCAGGTTTATTAGTCTCATCTCAATCATCTCTGAAAGCCCGCCTAACACCAGGCAGTCATAATCGAAATGGGGGAAGATAAGAGAGGACCCTAAGAGCTGGTGAATTTTAAGAGGTATTAAATCACTAGTTTGAGGAACTGTTGCATTTTCTGGAAATTTGAGGGATGTGATTTTTCCAGGATAGGTTTTGGTCGATTAAGCCTAGATTTCTACAGATGTCTGGAAGATGATGGGTCTATGGTTGAGGTAGAGTAGAGTAGAGAGCTTTAGACATTTTTTTTTTTTTTTTTAGATCAGTATTACTTGAGGAAGATTTACTTATTTATTGATATTAAAACAGCACATTTTTTCTTCCAAATCTTTTTTATTTTCATTGTTACACAGATTGCACATGTGGTAGTCTCAACGTTTCAGGGCTTTTTCCCATTATCAAGACTTTTTTTATCAGTACATTTTAATTTCCTATAGCTTACAGTGGTATCAGCATGTAAGGTTGCAGCTGTGAGCTATAGAAAATTAAATGTACAGATAAAAAAAGTCTTGATAATGGGGAAAAAGCCCCGAAACATTGACTACCACATGTGACAATTTGTGTAACAATGAAAATAAAAAAGATTTGGAAGAAAAAATGTGCTGTTTTAACATGAATAAGCTTTAGACCATTCTCAATAGCCCATGAATTGATACTTTCGATGTTTTCTAGTAGCTTTTGGACTATCTAGTGCATAGGGATGGAAGAAAAAGTAGATATGGAGGACATTGGCTTAAAGGTGATATTCGCAATGATGAATTGTATTGGGGAGGTCATTGACATATACAGAGAACGGGATAGGTGAAAGTGCTGAGTCCTGAGGAACCCCATAAGTTAACAGAATGAAATGAAATGAAAAGTAATTTTATTCTGGGACGAGTAGTCCCCTAAGAATAACAAGAAAAGTACAATATAAATAATAATTGTATGGTTGTTTAAGACTTCAGTTAAACAAATAAAAGACAAATTTTGTGACAATGAATAGTTATCATCTATAGATTTTAAATATTACATATGTTGGGAAGATTGATAGTTTAGGAGATGGAGAAATAGTTGGTGTTTGAAAGTGGATAATGATAAGGCTTTACGAATGGATGAAGGCAAGGAATTCCAAAATAGGGTAGCACGAATAACAAAGGATTTTTTGAAGGAGACGGATCTGTGAGAAGGTATATACAAGTTCATGGGTTGGGATCTAGTGTTTACTGAATGGACCGAGGAACAAGTGGTAAGCATATCAAGAATATAAGGAGTTTCTTTTCTTTTTTAATTTTTTTGGAAGTTTTTCTTTATATAAACACTTAAATGAGCACACATTTCCTTCCTTTTGTCAGCCAATGAACACCCATGAGGACAAGTAGCAGTGTGCTATGAAATAAAATGATAGGTTATATGTGAAAAAGCATTTATATAAAAAAATAAGTCTTGAAAACAGCCCCGAAACGTTGACAGATATGAAATAAATATGAGGTTTTATTGTGTTAGAAAATCGGAAGAGACAGACACCTAGGAGGTACTGCTGACGGAAAGAGGGATAGAGCCAATTCAACTCGGTATACCTTCTAGAAACATGGAAGGAGCATCTGGGGATTCCGTATGTGAATCTAATGAAATAATTCATAAGTCTTTTGAGTCTCATATCAAATTTTCTAGACAGCCCACCATATACAAGGCAACCGTAGTCAAACTGGAGGAAAATGAGTGAAGAGACGAGTACCATACAGGTTTTAGGTGGAATAGAGTGACGAAATCTTAGGAATTGTTTTAGGATAGCAATAGATTTTCGGGTGATCTGAGAAATATGATTACTCCAAGATAGGTTCTGATCAATAATGACTCCAAGGTTTCTTACTGAGGTGTGAAAGTGGATAGGTATGCTATTGAGATAAAGGAGTGGATAATATGGAAGAGAATTTACAAGGTTCTTGGAACTGATGAGAATGGCTTTGGTTTTTCCAAGGCGATTGGTTCTGTTATTTCAGCCCTGGAATGACCCTGTGTCACATAGACCCTCCTGGGGCTTATCCATCCTCTGTAAAGTGGTTACCCAAAAATTAAAGGAAAAATCTGGCTGTTGAGAGAAATCTCAAACTAATCACCTGCTCTTTAGGCTGTGAGCCAAAAAACAGTATGAATCTCTATAAAAATAAATATATTAAACTTACTTGTATATTCTTCTTTCCAAGGCTGTTCTCCTTCGTGTATAGGTTGATAAACCTCCTTCAGTTCGAGGACGGCATTCCTAAATTCTTCAATAGAGGAACCCTTTGCTATTTTCTCTCTGATTGCTACATTTTCTTGAAGTCCAAAACTAAATAGCAAAAAAGTAACAAAACATCATTAGAGCTGTATTTTAAAAGAAAAGCATATGATTTATTACAATGTTTAAAAAATAGTCATTTTTTTTAAAGGTTTTGGTAATGAATTTTAAGGTCATCAATTATTTTTGGTTGATACCATTTTTTGAGCTCAGCCATATTGGAGTCTTCTTGCTTTGCTAGTAAAAAAATAAAATAAATAAATTTATTAAGATTTAAAATTTTATTAAAATAAATGGGGAGTAGTGTGGTATAGTGGATAGAGCTAGTCTACTGTTCTTCAGGTCGTGGGTTCGAACCCCAGAAGTGGCAGAATTATTTATTCTTTTATTTCAGGCATACGAAGCTGGGATATGGAGACCCTCCTGGGGCACACTCAGCCTTTATAAAGTGGCATCCAAAAACTGGCGCTTGAGCGTGACCTAGTCCTAATCACTTTCTTGCACTACCATTGATCAAGAAACAGTATGAACCTCTATACGTAACGAACCTAAGACCCTTCATGGATTATAAATTGCGTATGGCATAAGTCATGTACTATCAGAAAATTAGTCATCAAAACTTTTTTTTTTTTTAAATTGTTATACAGTTATTAATAGTTTTCCACTTATTTTAGCCATTTTAAAGTTTCCATCACGCATATTACAAGTCAGAGTTTGCCTAGCAAAAGGTCTGATCAAGGCTGCTGCCGCTGGCTATAAAATCAAGCTCTACTGGAGGGATACTGGGAAGCAGCATCATTCCAAGATGTTCTTGGAGGGACTCTGCTAGGAGAGAAGTTGGGTGATACTCGACAAGCATATCAGCGGAAAAGACAGGGCGAGACTGTGTCTGAAACAATAGAATCAGAGAACTACTAGAGGTACCACCATAGAAGAAAATCATGGAAAGCAGGCAATTAAAATTGTTTGGACATGTTTGTCGAATGGATGAAGTTAGGGAACCCAGATGGACACTGAAAGCTAGACCTACACATAGGACCATGTTCCAACCTAGAATTTCCTATCATGAGCATATTCTGAGGATTGGGGGTAACAGAGGCAAGACCCTTGCTGAAATTAAGCAACTCAGCAGAGACCAGGATCACAGGCAGCACTGGATCGAGGCGTCTCTACACCATTAATGGCTCCAAGAGGAAGAGAATGAAGAATTAGGTTTTTTTGTTGAGAAATAGTAATAGATAGTGTGGAGGGGAATGGAGGGATGAGAAGAATACAATCACATCGTTATTAAAGAAGATCTACCAGTAGAAGTGCGAAAAATTCGAGCAGAGCTATTTCCATATCTATTAGAAAAGAAAGAACAAGGGTATAAAGCAAGCATTAGATATGATAAACTTCTGTTTGAAGGAAAATTATATTCTTTGGAAGATCTTATTCAGACTAAACAAGATGCCAGCCTGAAAAGAGTAAGAAGCAAAGAAGAAAACTCACCTGGCTCTAAAAAACCGAGCAAAAAAAGTAACAAAACACCTTTTAGCATTAAACCTAGGGTAAGTAGTCTTGATCGTTACTTTAATAATGGAAATCAAGCTGGTACATCTCGTTTAGAATTCGACCAAATATCGAAAAATACAGAAACAAAACAGTACGAAAATAATAAAACATAGCAAAAAACAAGGCAAAAAGGAATTTCACTAGGTAATAAATCGGCTAAGGATAAGGTAAAAAATAATAATGAGATACGAGTATGTACATTTAACGTAAGAACTCTTTTGGAAGAAGATAGAGTGGCAGAACTTAAGTTGGCGATTGAGAAATTAAAGTGGGATGTAATCGGTCTCGCGGAAACGAGGCGAAAAATTAAAACAATCACAGAAATGAAAGATGGTATGCTACTCATCCATACTCATTCGGACAAAGGTTTAGCTGGAGTGGGATTTTTAGTAAACAAAAAACTTTGTAAAAAAATAATAGATTTCCAAGAGGTCAATTCAAGAATAGCTGTGTTAATTATAGAAATAGCTAATAATAAAAGTCTATTTATTATTCAGGTCTACGCTCCAACAGCTTCCTCAACAATGAACGAAAAAGAAAAATTCTACGAGGAATTACAAAATACTGTAGATGAACTAAAAGTTGGCCCTAAGAACACTCTGTTAGTTATGGGAGACTGGAACGGTCGAGTGGGGAAGTACAGACCGGGAGAAGAATCCATCATGGGGAAATCATGGTTCGGCCAGCGTAACGACGGCGGTGATCGCATCATCAACTTCGCTCATAGCAATAGGCTTAAAATATTAAATAGTTTTTACAAAAAGAAAATAAAAAACAAATGGACCTGGAAGTCTCCTACAGGATCGAAATTTGAAATAGATTATATCCTAAGTAACAAAATTGACATAATTAAAAACTGCGAGGTATTGTCAAATATAAATTTCAACTCAGACCATAGAATGATCAGGACCACCCTAAGACTGGATAAAATGAAGAAAAGCAGACCTTTTTACTCCACACCAGTTGTAAGAAACATAAATACCGAATGTCTGCATAAGAAGATGGAAGAAATAAGAAGATATATTGAAAACATAAAACACAATGATATCCAAGAATTGTATATAGATATTAGAAACAGAATTCAGGAAGCATCTACTCAGGCTAAATTAAAATCATACAAACCCAAGGATTATCGCTCAAAATTGTCCGAGACTACATTACAACTGATAGAAAAAAGAAAAATATCGATTTCAAACTCACCTAATTCCAATAAGTCCCACCTAAATAAACTAATCAGGCACCATATCAAACAGGACTTAAGATCATTTAAAGAACAACGAATGGTTGATATACTTAGCAATAGTAGATCGATAAAAAGGATTAGAAACGAACTAAACGAGGATAAATTCTGGATTACAAATTTAGAAAACAAGAAAGGAGTCATGGAAAGCAATAGGCAAGAGATCATAGATTCGATTTCAGATTTCTTTAAGGAATTGTACTCTTCAGATAAATACCTAACCAAAATAAAAAAGAAGAACGATGAAACAAATTATACGATATTACCAATAATGGAAAATGAAGTAGAAGCAGCTACGAAAAATTTAAAAAATAACAAATGCCCTGGAGAAGACGGAATAACGAACGAAGTTCTGAAATCCGGAGGTGATAACTTAAATAGGATAATCTGTTTTGTCTTTAACGAAATTCTTAAGAAAAAAGAAATACCACATGAATGGAAAATGTCAAAGATAATTCTAATTCATAAGAAGGGTGACAGAAAAAATATCAATAACTACCGCCCCATTTCAATTTGCTCCAACCTTTGCAAGCTCTTTTCTAAAATAATAAATACTAGAACACTTAAAACAATAGACGAAAGCCTTCCAAAAGATCAAGCAGGATTTAGAAAGAACATGTCAGTAATAGACCATCTGTTTACAATAAACCAGTTGATAGAGAAAGCGAACGAATATAATTTCACAATATATTTGGGATTCCTAGATTTCAAGAAAGCGTTTGATAGTATACATCACAATAATATAGGGACAGCATTGGAACGTAGAGGAATAGACAAAGGGTATGTCCAACTAATAGAAGAGATGTACACTGATAACAAAGGATACATAGAAATGGAAAGGAAAGGCAATACATTTCCGATTAGGAAAGGAGTTAGGCAGGGAGACCCACTATCACCAACCATTTTCCTTTCAGAATTAGAACGAATCTTCGAAGCCCTAGATTGGGAAGATATGGGAATCTCTATCAATGGAACGAAGCTAAATTCATTGAAATTCGCGGATGACGTAGTCCTAATAGCAAGTTCGGAGGATGAACTCGTCATAATGGTTAATGAACTAAAAGAAAAGAGCTCTCTCCATGGTCTGATATTGAATCCTGAAAAGTCTCTAATAATGACCAACGGGTCTTCGGAAATAGTTAAGCACCAACTCCCAGACATGAAGATTTCCAAAGAAGCCTACTATCTTGGACAAAAAATATCATTTGTAAATAGAGACGCAAAAGAAATAGAGTCCAGAATAGGTAAGGCTTGGAAAAAATTTTGGAGCCTCAAGATTATATTCAAAAGCCAACTGGAAATAAAATATAAAGCACTAGCTTTTAACAGCTGCATCATCCCAGTGCTTACATATGGATGCCAGACATGGTCACTCACAAAAAATTTAGAACAGAAAATAAACGTATGTCAACGAAGAATGGAGCGGATTATGTTAGGAATCTTCCTGCGGGACAAAATTAACGCAAATAAAATAAGAAAACTAACAAATGTCGCAGACGCTATTGCTTATGCTAGAAAAATGAAGTGGACATGGGCAGGACATCTCATGCGAAAAACAGAAGACAGTTGGGCAAAGCGAGCTGCCGAATGGATCCCTATCAATAAAAAAAGACGCAGAGGCCGACAACGCAAGCGCTGGGTCGACGAATTGAAAAAAAAGGAAGGTTCTTTGTGGATGAGACACGCACAAGACAGAGTGTTATGGAAAACTAAGTGCCAGCAACTCAAGTTTTAGGTTCGGCTAGTCTCCGCCCAAAAGACTCTAATCTCCCATTCTTTGGGAAGGTCTATATGTAAATATTCATTTTTTTGTTTTGTTTTTTTATACATAATGGAGATTATTAATAACTTTGTATTTACATATAAATAAAGGCTTTTATTATTATTATTATTATTATAGTGTGGAGGGGAATGGAGGGATAGTCATTGAGCCAATGAGCATTGCCTTGGTCTTTGCTGGATTCAGGCTCTGCTTGTTTTCCGAACACCAGCGGTTAATGCTATTAATATGTTTTTAATTTTTTTTTTCATACAAAAAAAGTTTTCATGACATGGTCTAGAATCTTATTTTCATTTGATACTCACAGCTTGTGGAAGATCTTGAAGAGATGGCCCCTGACATAGGAGTTTGGACAGGGATAGCGGTCGACCAGCTCCAAGTACTCGAGGGCGGGGAGCCAAGCGGGCACTGACTGCCCGTCGAAGATGTATGGGTTGGTCAGGTTGCCCTCGGCACTCATCACTCCGTCTACGCCTGTTTCCTCCAGGAACCTTTTTGCGTCTTCCAGGCACTGCACGTTTCCGTTACCGAGCACTGGGATTTTAACATTTTCTCTGAAAAAACAAAAATGATACAAATTCTCAATAAAAATTTCCAACATTACTTGTTAATTTTAGTCTCTAAATTAACCACTATAACATAAACATAGGATATCAGATGGAAGATGGTCCATTTGCTATGGTTAAGTTTCCCTGACAGTTTTCGACCAGTTGTTCAAAGTTTTTCTTCCATTAAAGCCTACAGAACATTGTCATCAAGAAAGGAAGTCCTTGCACAACCTTCTTTATCTTCAAGCAGAAGGCTCCCTTCCGAAATTTCTTGAACCACTGTTGAACAGCAGACTCATTAATTCTAATATTGGCCCAGACTTGATTGATGTTTCTGACCATCTGGGCCCCTGTTTTGGCTGAGTTTAAACAAGTAAAACAAAATTATACGAATATCAAACGGTGACATTTTAGTAAAGATTGAATTATGGAAATAATTTAAGACTTATAATAGTCATAAATTTTTACTTTCACTTACCTGTATATGAAAATATATTAAGAGAA
The DNA here is from genome assembly GCA_023052935.1 of Piezodorus guildinii. Taxonomy (NCBI): domain Eukaryota; kingdom Metazoa; phylum Arthropoda; class Insecta; order Hemiptera; family Pentatomidae; genus Piezodorus; species Piezodorus guildinii. The sequence continues at coordinate 139,638,675 of CM041297.1, read as the reverse complement.
AGAATTGCGATCATGAAAATTTTCTAATTCGGGTTTTCATCAGAAATACACGATTTAGGGTCCTTGTCAACATCAAATGACCAAGTCCCGCAAAAAGAACTCTGTGTGTGTGTGTGTGTAGCATGAAAACACAAAGTCATACAAAACTGGTAAAATTTCTTGGGCTTTAATAACATGTAGGTTTATTTATACTTGAAATAGTATTTTTTAGTAGCTTTAATTTTGAAGATTCGAAAAATTTATGGTGAAATCTCTATCAAAATCTATCACATACTTAAAATATATTATACATATTATTATATATATATTATTATTATACAGAATGAAGAGGAATAACTTTAGTGCATCTCTTCAACAGCATCTTTAATATATTTAATCAAATTACTCTTGCTTCAGAGACCAACACCTAGATGTAATATTTTAATATTTTTGTCAATTATTGGGTTGTAAAATAAGTTTTTTATTTTTCAATTTAATTCTTTATGTTTTCATAAAATCATGTCTACTTGGTCAATATTGTTTACATATTCTAAAAAAGAAATATTAAAGGTACTTTTATGCATCAGTTTCAACTGAGATCCCTTATCTTTAAGTGGTATTTTGCTTATTCAAAATGAAAAAAAAAAAAAAAAAAAAAAAACCTGTACCACTACAACCCATGGAGCGTCTTGGGCTTAGTACATATAGAGAATCGTACTGTTTCTATACCATTGGCAGAGCAATGAGATGATTAAGCCTTGTTCACGCTCAGCCACCAGGTTTTTTCCCTAATTTTATCGGGTACCCACTTTATAGAGGCTGGGTCTGCCCCAGGAGGGTCTCTATACCCTAGGGTCGCTCCCCGACTGAATTAGCAGAATAAATAATGTTCTGTTAAAGCCGGGATTCGAACCCAGGACCCAGAGAACTGTAGACCAGTGCTCTATCCACTAGACCATACCGCTCCCTTGGAAGAGAACAAAATTTATTTTTGCCATTTATTGATTTTTTTATATCCAAAAATCCACTACACAGACGGCTATCAAAATTTGCAGTGTATATAGTAATGATGCCTTAGGAGAAAGCACCATCCGTAAGTGGTTTGCTCGGTTCAAACCCGGAAATCTTGGGTTGGAAGACACAAATTGCTCGTCCTTCAATTGTTGATTATCACCAAATACAGCAAAAATGATGAATGATGGCAACATGTAATAGATCAAAATGGGTCATATATGATTGATTAAAAATATTTACAAGAATCTGAAGTTTTTATTGAAATCATCAGAAAAAAATGCTAAAAACTTATTACAACCCACTGTAAGGCAAACAGCGAAGGACATAGGATATGCATGACATACTTGACAGCCCTGACGTGGTCCCAGCTGGCCAGCCCGGTGAGGGGGCCCTTCTGCTCCCTGGTTCTACCGTGCACAGTGAGTAGGCTGGCCCCGGCGTTCTCCAGCATCTTGGCATACTCAATGGTCCTCTCGATGCTCTCGAACACCCGCACCTTACAGGATACTGGTACCTTCAGCTCCTTAGACAGCGTACTCACTGAAAATAACAAGTTATTAATATCAATAAGGCTGTAGGGATATTCGGATTGAAGATAGTTTGGGTAGCAGTAGAGAAAAATGAATGAAAAAAAATCTTTGAAGTTGGTCAGAGGTGCTACCATCAAGAAATAACACTAATTAGATAAGCTTATTTTATTTTTTCTTTCTATTTCTCAAACTTGAGAAGTTTCATTTATATTTTTACTTTCACCCACCTATATATGAAGTATATAGGGTAACTGAACCAATTACTGACACTTGAAGAAATTTTTTTTTTTTTTTTTTAATTTCTTCCATATTTATTGACCAATACTTGCCATTCAAAATATTTTTATTAGGCCAACATCTATTCTCTCTAACCTACTCATTAAATTATATCAAAATGATGAATCAATCCATTTTTCTGCATAAAATTCGGATGCATGTTTTTTTCTCCTGTTACTGATATATTCACACCAATTACTGACATTTCGCGGAACCAATTACTGACACCCTGTATCAAGAGCAAAATAATTTTATTTTCTAACTTTAAAATAGAAAACTTAATATTTCAAAATTATAAAACAAGTTAAAGGATTCAAAACTATTGTTTTGATATGCTAGAAACAGTACACATTAGGAACTAATTAATATCATCAGTCCTTTAACAACGCATAATAAAACGAATAAAATAAAAGATTAAAATTTGTAAATAATTTATAAGCCTAATCAATTTTAAACGCTTATAATATATGTGTTATATATACAATTCCTGTCAAAAGTATTGCAACACCTATAATTCTTGAGATTTTCTTTATTTTTACCTTAATTCAGACTTTTTTTTATATTTATAGTAATATTATTTATTAAATGGGACATATTAGGGATTAGGCATATCATTTATTCACTGTTTACCAAAAAACGATGGAATTTTGTTTCATTCAATTCAAATTTCCTTTCAGTCCATGTTTATCTTTCGTTTGCCTCAAGTCTGTTCTCTCTTTTCTCTAGTTAAAACAATTAATTTTATTAATAACTATTCTTTATTTATTATTATTTATTCAATCTCAATGAAGAAGGCAAATCATTTCGTTATATTGTGAATCGCCTTGGGATTCGCTGTTCTACCGTTTCAAGGACCATAAAAAGGTACAGGGAGACCGGTAGTCATTCGAGACGATCAACGTCAGGGTATCCCAGGGTTACTTACCCCATAGATGACCGCTTCATTAAAATACAAGCACTTTGGAAGCGTAATTCTACTGCATCTTTCATTAAAAAAGTGATCGCTGGTGTTTGAGGGTTATCAATCTCAGAGTCAACGGTCATTAGAAGACTGACAAAGTCAAAGCACAGGTCAAGAAGGCCAGTGAAAGATCCTCTTTTCACCGCAGAACAAAGTGCAAAAATATTAAAATTTGCAAGGGAACACCAATCTTGGACTGTGTGAGAATGGAAAAAAAGTTTTATTCACTGATGAGACGAGAGTTGCCCTTAACAGCCCAAATGGTTGTAAAAGAGTTTGGAGAAGGCCTGGAGAATAATAGTCAGTGCTTCATATTAGTAACTGAGCCATTTGGAGGGGGTTCTATCATGTTCTGGAACGGCATATCTTGGGAAGCCAATCCAATGAAAGGCTTTGAATGCTTTGAGGTATGTAGAAATGATTCTTCAAGATCATGTAGTGCCTTTTATGACATTCATAAGCTCTGAATCATTGCTCATCCTCACAAGGCAAGATGTGTTTCTGAATACCTGAACACCACAAATATTCACACTATTAAATGGCCAGTAAGAAGTCCTGACCTTAACCCAATCAAACACGTTTGGGATTATCTCAAAAGAAAGGTTTGGTCACGAGAGTCACCTTCTACCACTCTTGAAATGCTAAAGACAGCTGTATTGGAGGAGTGGGGCAATCTTTTTACAAGTATGCCAAGATGGGTGGAAGCAGTCACTCAAGCCACAGTAGGCAATACATCTTATTAAATGTAAATTATTTAATTGAAATTGTAATTTAAAAGTTAAAATTGTAAAAAAGGAAAATTTTAAAAAGTAAGTTTTCTAATTTTTTTGTTTATTGGAAGAAATATTGCAATTTATTTGAATAAAAATTGTTTATTTCCAGTTTAAAAATGTTTATTATTGGCTGCAGAACCTTTCTTAATTATATAAAAAAAGAAAGTTTTTGTAAAATTCAAATATTTCTAAGTGTTGCAATACTTTTGACGGGAAGTTTATGAGCACTGTGTTATACAGAACCGTTCCGCTCTATTAGTTTCCTCCCTCTCTTAGGAAGCGCATTTATGCTCTCTTTCCAAATTTTTTGAGGCATACTTAGAAAATATTCAAGTAACAAACTTCTTATGATTGATAATACTCACCTATCCCGGCTAGAAGCTCCCAATCGTCTTGAAGGAAGGCTCCGTACTTGCCCCTCCTGGCGATGGACTGGGGGCAGCCCAGGTTCAAGTCGATGGCGTCACAATGATCCTGGGCCATCTTAGCCGCCTCCAAGAGGATGTACGCGCTGTTACCACAGAACTGTCAAACATCAAACAATCATTTTACATCTCATGAAATTAATAACTTATAAAATAGTTCCAGCTCAATCAGTGTAAGCAATTTACTTCAGTAATTATTATTGTAATTATATTAGGGTGAGCGGTGTGATCTAGTGCAGTGGTTGCCAACTAGAAGTCCAAACACCCCTGGGGGTCAACAGAGGATAATGAATACTGGTCTTTGGGAAATAATTTTTAATGAACTTGACGTGAAAATATTTGTGAAGCCTTGGCTTTTAATAAGAATCACAAGCTTTACACAGACAAATTTAAATACATAAATATTAAATTAAATAAATACTACTTAAGTGATATAATTGCTAGATCACTTAGAGGTGATTGCTACAGCACAATCCCAATATTACAATCGTCCATTTTCTAATATTTCGAAAATAATGAAATCAAAGGTCAGATGTAAATTCGCATAATAAAATAAACAATACTTAATTATTTTATGAGTATAAATTTAACAAAGTTCCTTAACCCAGATTATAGCCGTTTTCATTTCAAACAGTTTGTGGACTAATTTCTTGACAACCCTGTTTCCTTCCATCCTACAAACGTGCAAGAAATATTATAGTCTCCTCTTTCTAATGGCTTCCTCTACTGGCTCATTGTTCCGGTAAATTTTGTTGGTTGCTTCTTAGCCTGTATTCTCCTTCACTGTTCTAGGCTGGTACCATAATTTTCCTTAAGATTTTTCTCTCGTTTGTTTGCAAGTCTTCCAGTTTTCTCTTTCCCAAGGTTAGCGTTTCCGATTTTATTACTGTGTGGTAATGTCTGAATTTAATGTTCTAAGATATAAATTTTTGTTATACGTTTGTCTGGTCCTCGCGAGTGCACTAAACATTTTATTTGCTCTTGATTTTATCGAAATTTTGTCTAACCCGTTTGCAGTGATAATTTCTCCCAAATACTTGAATTCTTCAACTTATTCCAACTTCACATCTACACAACTTCACATCCTTTTATTTATTTGTCATTCTATTAAGATTAGAAAATAATTTTATTATAGGACAGGGTCTCTTAATGAAAGCAGAAATGAACAATTAAGATAAGTACATAATCATAACAAAAAATTCTTTCCATCTTTAGGACTTAAATGAGTCGACTCCCTAGGAGAAGACATCGCTACGACCACATAGAAAGTGCCACCAAACGCCTGGCTCACAACAATGCTCAGTAATTAGCCAAGATCGGACTTTCGCCTCCGCCACAGAGCTTCCTGCTAAATCGCCTGAGAGTGATCTGCCTTTGTCTTCTCATTGTTCTTTCTCTTGATCGGTCGCCGGCATTGTAGTGTTGGATTGGAACTGTCTTTATCCATTACGGTGAGTGCTACCGAGATCGGACGGAGATTACATTGTGTAAGAGCCTCCTTATAAGGTAATAACTTAGACAATGATACTATGAAATAACGCATTACACGCTGGGAGGATTTGAGAGAAAGGAGTACAGGTAGATATATGATGATATTTGCAAGGACGTGAGCAAGACTTTCGTCGGGGAGACGCGGAGGAGCGAGGTTGACAATTGGGTTAAAAACTATTTTAACTTTCACTTTCTGTATATGAAATATAAGGAGGAAAGTATTGCGATCTTGAACATTTTCGAATTTGAGTTTTCACAGGAAACAAACTTTTTTGGGTCCCCTGAGTCTAAATGATCAAGTTCTGCAAAAGGGTCTATGTGTATATACATGGGTAAGTCCAGCTCGAAAACGATGATAGTAACTGAAATTTCATGAAATCATCTGTGGTGTAGTAGTTCGCATAACATCCACTTATGCCCAAGGCCCCGGGTTTATACCTATCAGGTGACCCTAGGTTATGCTGTTCTTCGGAGGGGACGTAAAATGATGGTCCCGAGACTGTGCGATGTCAGGTACTAGTTAAAGATCCCTATCCTAATAAAACCTGGATAGACAAAATTTAGAACTCCCACTGTAGCATCGTCCGATTAGCCTCAGTAGCATAGAAGTGACGATAAATTAATCAAACAAACCACTGAAATTTCAAGTTTTAGAACATATATACTTCAGATGTAACAGCATGTTTTTCAACAAAATCGGGGAGTCTGTTCCGGCCGAGTTTAAAACTCGTAAAAAAAATCATATGAATACCATGCGTTGACACCTTAGTAAATATTGAATTATTTTTAAGTAACGAAATAATAAAGGGATAAATAAAAATTATCGTTTGGAGGATGATATATAATTGTTGACATTCATGCATATATGCTCAGATGGAAAAATGTTAATTTACTATTTCTATAATTAAAATTGTTTTACATTCTAGAGTGTCATTCGTTTATGTTTGGAAAATGCCATTATGTCATAAGTGTTTGTCTTTCAGTTTAAGAATGAAAAACTCAACCTTGTACGCAGTAAGGACCAAAAGTTTCAGGCCTAGGACAAAAGGAAAGGCGAGAGAAAAAACTGATCTAACAGCCTTTCGATATATTCTCCTCAAAGTTGAACACACTTAATACAACGCTTTATCAACATTTCTATACTATAAAAAAAATTGCCTTCTTTGTTAAAAAAATGCTCTACCACTGCAGTCAGATTTCAACTTAGAGAACAGTTAGAAGTTGCTAGGGGCCAAGTCTGGGCTGAGAACTACTTCTACGGTGGAAAAGAGATTTTTGGAATCCAGAATCCTTCACAGCGGCCTTGGAAATCAATGTGTAGACAGAGGCATTTCCGCGAAGCGGGTGAACACCTCTGCTTAACTTCCCCCGCCTCTTCTCTTCAATGGCATCTCGTAACTGGTGAAGTAGGGCTGCATTTATTGACTCGCCATTTATTGCTTTAAAATCTTTACAGTCTCAAAAAATTGTGGATATTAACTTTTTTGTTGACTGCGTGACTTTTGCCTTTAAGGGAGGCCCTTCTCCTGGTCTTCTCCAATCTATGGACTCCATTTTGTTGAGTGGATCATAATATAGAACCATTGTCTCATCCCCAGTTGCAACTGAATCCTTTAAAAATTCTTTAGATTGGCATTATACTCGCGTAAAAATGCATTGCAGCAGTGAACTCATTCCTCTTTTTGAGCAGCTGAAAGGATTTTTGGAACCCATCTTGCACTAACCTTGCTCATAAGTATATGTTCTTTGATGATCCTCAAAACACTTTTTGAAAGCTCCAACCTAGCTGCTATTTCCTTGGTTTTCAATCGCCGATCAGACAACAATTCAGATTCCACAAGTTGGATTGTTTCAGAAGTGACAGCTTCCAATGGGCGACCGGGACGTGGGTCAGCTTCTAGACGTTGCTCTCCATCCCAAACCATCCCTAGTTTAAATAATATTGCCCATTATTACAAACGACAATCCTAGCGCTCTTTATTTGCGCAGGAGTAATACCCTCTTTACAAAATAATATAATAACCACAAGGTACTCCAGTAAGAACATTTTAAAAATGAGGAGTTTCCTTCATGGACACTGACTGACAGGACTGAGGAAGTGCGGGCGATGGTTATGGAGTGGGTAGACGTGGACCTGCAGGTCCCGTCACGTTTTGAAGAAAGGGAAGTAGTACAGGCCGGAAACTTATGGACCTTACTACATACAAATAACAACCACCTTCAAAATATAAACGAGTGGATACTCCAGAATGTAAAATTATTATAACCATTTCGCCAATTTTAAGAAAAATCGAAATCCTGATGTTTGCGACAAACCATATTTTCTTTAGGGGCCTGGAAATACAAAATAAAATTTACATAGTTTCTGGTCATATATAAAGAAAGAAACAAACTTGTTTGCTGTCGATTATAAAGAAAGAAACAAAGTCTTGACTCCTCACCTGAATGACAAGGGGACGGTCTTCGGCGCAGCTCTGCAAAGCCTCCCTCCGGTAGCGGTGGTCCTGGATGAAGATGGTGGCGTGGAACATGGGCGAGTAGGCTAGTGTCGCGCCGTGCCTAGCGGGAGAGGAGCCGCCAGGCCAGCTCGCTAGCGTCCACCATCGGTGCCAGCGCCATGATGGGTCGCTCCAGCTTGTTCCACAGCTCCGCGCTCATGTCTGATCTGGGGGCAGGCAATTCTTAGGTCAATCTTAGCTACTGAGGTGGAATAATAGTAAATTATTAATTAATTTGATTAAAATTATACACTTTCCTAATAATTAATATTAGTATAATAATTCTTTTAGAACTATTACAATTTCACCATGGTAGATTAGCAACATTGCTTTACATACAGACTGAAGGAGACACTCAGTTTCACCGTCGGGAAGTTCGAAATCTTATCCAAGCCATCGATTAGATATCTCGGGGTGCACATTGACGCAAAAATTCGGTTTGATGAACACCTGCATAAAGTTAGTACCAGAGCAGCGCAAGTGGTAAATGAATTGGCCAGAATCATGCCAAATATTGGTGAACCAAGGGGAAATCAAAGAAAGCTTCTGGCTAATTTAGTCAGTTCCTCGCTTTTGTATGCAGCACCGATCTGGGCAGAATCCTGTTATGTGCAGTCTTATGTCCGTAAAGTTATTAGCGTGCATCGAACAAGTGCCCTGCGTGTCGCTCGAGCTTTTCGCACTGTGTATGCGTCATAGCGGACATGCCTCCGATTGATCTTTTGGCAGATGAACGCAGAAGGATTTACTAAAGAAAACGAGAAGAGACGGATGCCCACTGGGCTAATTTAGAGAAACAAGAGAGAATTCATACTCTTGAAAGATGGCAGAGGTCTGGAACGCCACATCTTCTAGAAGTTGGACCTACCGCCTCGTTTCCGATATATCGACATGGATAAACACGGAGCTGTAGATTATTATCTCACTCAACTACTTAATGGGCATGGTTGCTTCAGAGCCTACTTAGTCCGATTCAAATAGAGGATAGCTCATCGTGCCCATCCTGTGATCCCCTGGAACAAACAGTGCAACATACATTCTTCTCTTGTTCAGGATTCATTCCAGAAAAGTCGGCGCTAGACACTAAATTAGGAACGAAATAGTCGCCAGAAAATTTAGTCGCTTTGATAATGTCTGGTCAGGAGAGTTGAGGCGCTGCAGCTGACTATGCAGCACAGATCGGGAGCCTATTGGCCTAGCCTAAATAGGATGTCCAGGAAAGAAGTAGGCATTTAGCCCTTCTGACCTCCGCGAAGTATTGCTTAACAGCGGTTCCGTGGGATGTTACAGACGAATTGGGAGGTTGTTTTTTTAGTGAATAGGTATCTCACACTGTTGTGTGACTTGATTGTTGCACTTCGTCTCATGAAAAAAAATCACATTCCAACAGATTTCGGAAAATCGTAAAAAGGTGCATAATGAGTGGTATAAAGTGGTTCTTCTGGTAAGCTGATTTTGAAGAAAAAGTCGAAGTAACATCTCATATAGGGAGTATAGTTGTCTTAAATATGAATTTCAGTTTCATAGGACTTTTATTTTTTTCATTAGGCTTACCACATACGGACACACACACACAGACCTTTTTGCTGGACTAGGTGATTTGGACTCAGGGGATCTTAAAAGGTGTATTTCCGGTTAAAACTCAAATTAGAAAATTTTCACAATCGCAATACTTCCCCTTACTATATATTTCATATATATGTAAGTGAAAATAAAAAAATTTCTTTTCACCTATCATATATAATTTAATATTAGAATATGTCATATAAAAATGAAAGTTGACGTGTACCGAGTAATGTTTAAGTCTGGATGGTGAAATTCCTAAATTACATAAAAAATGTAACTATATTACATATTATACTTTCTATTACATATTTCTTAGGAAATTAATCTAGTATTCTGTGTTGTGATCAGCCTGATGAAGTTGTGCAGCACAAGTCTATAAATAATTTCCTTTTTTTCTCTCCTTCCATGGATTGTTGCCTGATACAAAGGCGCGTTTTGCCCCTATTTAATATCAATGGCTGACACCACAGCGATCACCATTTCCAAGAGGATTTACGACGTAACCAGGAATCTGCATATGTAAATTGACCCTAGAGCCCCCTGGTTATAACATACGCAAACTGCTAAATCACGGGCATGCATATTCAACTACTTAGAGTCTAGGGATAAGTATTCAGGCAACTAAGAGGGAGGAAATTGCTTTGCAGTTCTTTCTTTTTTTTATCGTTTATTACTACTATTCAAATTGTAAACCGTCACTCCAATATAGATAGATAGATAACTGTTTTTTATTTCTTTAAGCATACAACAAAAAAACAAATATTACAAATATAAAAAAAAAAAATTGTAGAACTATGGTCTTTTAGACCGTTAGTCCGGAGCCGATCTGTAAAGTTTTACAAATTATATAATAGTCAAACAGGTCACTCACTGATTCTATTCAACTTTTAACTGTATTAACTTATAAATAAAACAACAGTAAAAAAATAACAATATCCAATCAATATTACGCATTAGAAAGTTTTTTTGTTTTTTTTTAATTATAATTAAATTCTTTAATAAGTCTATATCTATAAAGCCATGCTAGGCTATTTTACAAAAATTGTATACAGACAACCAGCTATCACCATTGAGACATTTTATCACATCATCAAATTTTAAGAGAACTCTTTCCAAAACAATTTTTTTTTAAATTTCAAACTGAATCGGACATGCAGCCAGGAAATGAAATGATTTTCTGTTCCTTTTTTATTGCACAAAGAACACATCACACTACTATTTGAATAAAATCTGTTATAGTTGAGATAAAGAAGTTCACATCTAACTTTGAATATCCATTTAACCCCATTAAACTTTATTTTATTATCATCAAGGTAATGTGTACCATAATCATAATTTAAGTTTTTATACAGATACATTTTTTCCGAAACTGAAGCCTTTTGAACATATTTTAATCTGTAAATTTCTGTTAACGATTTTCTAAATTCCTGTAGGATTAAATCCCATTCATTTTTATTGTCGAGTTTAATGCCTATGTCAATATTATGTTTTTTCGGCTATTTCTCTTAAATCCTTCATCCAGTATACCTTCTGTTTAACAACTTCATTATTTAATAAATATGGTAGCCTATTGTTTGTCATATTTTCAACTTTTATTATAGGGGTACTCACTATGTTTGCTATAGCATGCTATTTGTGCTATTGTGCTAAACTCATCAATTTTATACAGGAAATAACTGTAGAAACTCGACGGGTTTAGCAAAATAACACAAATAGCATGCTATAGCAAACGTAGTGAGTACCCCTAATATAACTATGCTGTATTGTTAAGGTTTCTATAAACATTGGGGCTATTTAGGTTTCTAAATGTATTAAGTAGGAAGGGGTGGCTTGCGGCAAGCTAAATAATTTCTTAATGAAGGAACTTCCATGTAGAGGTTATTTTGGAAGTTATTCGGCGAGGAGCCTATACACGCGCTAGATCAATAAGAATGGTTTCATCAATCAAGAAATCACGCAACTAAACAAATCTAGAGCCTGAGCGCTTTATCGTTTGTCGCCATGATTAGTCACGTCCTCTTATCAGATCTTTATAAACACAATAAAAAATCAAGTGCTGGCAACACACATACTTTGCCTGTTAATATAAACTTAAGAACTATTAAATATACTTACATATAATATAATATAGAATAGGTGGTATAGTATATGGACAGGTTTTTACTTTCACTTACTATATATAGTAATGGAAAGTATTGCGATCGTGAAAATTTTCGAACCCCACTTTTCAACGGAAATACACATTTTAGGGTCCCCTGACTCCAAATAACTAAGTCCCGCAAAAAGGTCTGTGTGTGGTAACGGTAAGTCCTATGAAACTGAAATTTCATATTTAAGACGAATATACACCCGACACGTTACAAAACCTTTTACATCAAAATGAGCTTACCAGAAGAGCCACTTTATACGATGCATTTTGCACCTTTTTTCGATTTTCTCAAAAACGGGTTCGACGATTTTGATTAAACTCGCTATATCGATGTTAAATTTAATAGGCTTTAATATCATGTAGCTTTTATTCTGATTAAAACGGTGTGACAGGGCTTAAATGCCGATATTTTAAATTGTCTTCCTCTAAAGTACCCTTAATTTTGTAGATTCTATAAAAATACATTATCTTTTGTTTACTACATTATCTTGTTACCAATGATAAAAAAACAAGTAAATATATAAATTGCGTGAATTCGATACCCAACTAAAGAGAGAAAACAGAAAAAATATTTTTTTAATGCAATGTTTCGTTTTTGAACATAAGAACAGTAATATACATGTATGATATAAAGTTGGAAAGCTAAATATTTTAGAAATAATATTATCTTATACTCAAGGTTTTAATAGTTAATAGAGAGTGATGAAAAGAAGATAAAACTAACTGATTATTTTAGATAAAATGTAATAGTTTTTTTTAATAAAACACATGTTTCTACAGAAATTCAATTTAATTAATTCTTTAATAGTTTCACTAATTTTTATCTCTAACTATATTTGAAAATTCTTTAATTGATTTTAACAACGGTAAGTGAAAGTCGTGTGTTGTCCGCACCAAATTTATTATTTATAAGCGAAGCTTATCGACAACCGCCAGGTTTTACTAGTATTTTTGAATGCCAACTTCTTTTGTTTATTACTTCATTCAACGCCCCTTTATGCTAGTATGGCTATTCGGACAATGTTAAAGTGGGATTCATAAATTTTGCCTATCCAGGTTTTATTAGGGTAGAGATCATTAACATCTGACATCGCACAGGCTCAGGACAACCTTTTCACGTCCCCTTCACCACGTATTTCTAAGGATTTTTTTAAGCCCATTAAAAAAAATGTAGATGAGGAAGATGGTTGGGAATGCGGTCCTCAAAAAAGTACACACTGATAAATAATACTTTTTTTAATTGTGTGCTGAGGTTTCGGCCTGCATTGTGGGCCTTCATCAGGGCTGAGAGAAACAGGATAACAACCAATGCAATCAGAAAATTAATAATAAGTTAGGTACAATAATATGATGATAGTAATACAATATGGAAACAAACATAAAATTAAATTAAAATGAAAATAATATGACAGTCTTCAAATATTCTTATTGAAATATTAACATCTTAATTTTATGTTTGCTTATATATTTTATTACTGTCATCTTATTATCATCTACATGTCAAAATACTGTCATAATATTATTGTACCTAATTTATTATTAACACTTAGCCCTGATGAAGACCCACTATGTGGGCCGAAACGTCGGCACACAATCACAATAAGTGTCAAAATACACTTTCCAGTGTGTATTTTTTTAAACCCTAGATCATATTTTCTCATTACGTATGATTGTGGAGAAAGCTTGGGATAGAGGAAAGAACATTTATTTGGCTTTTTTAGACCTTAAGGCAGCCTTCGATTCTGTTCCAAGAGAAGAAATATGGTCATCCCTCCGCAACAAAAACGTTCCCAATGATCTTCCATCAGCTGTTCAATCGGTGTATCAGGATCCCAAAGGAGTTGTTCGATTGAATGGCATGGCATCTCAACCATTCCCCTTCACGAAAGGAGTAAAACAGGGAGAAAGCTTGAGCCCACTCCTATTCATAGCGTTCATGGACGATATCATTAAAATATGTAAGAGAAGAACCCCCAGAGCGGTGGTTGGGTATCGAAATCTATTCCCAGTATTGGCTCAATTCTTAGTTTAGGCAATGCTGACGACATTGTGCTCATTGCGGATTCCCAGGAAAACCTCCAAAAAGCTGTTATAGAATGGATAGAGGAACTACACAGAAAGGGCATGGAGATAAATGCAGCCAAAAGCAAGATGATGCAACTCAGAAGGACGATCGAGGACATGATTATAACCTGTAATGGAGAGTTGCAAGAATGTGTAGAAACCTACCAATACCTAGGAACCTTAATAAGTCGTGATGACAAGCTTGATATGGAAATCGGAAGTCGAATCAGCAAAGAAAACAGCGTCTACTTCCAAATTAACAATACCATAGTCGGCAAAAAAGAAATATCCCGAGACATAAAGTTAGCTATTTTTAAGACGATATTTCTTCCGGTCTTGTTGTATGGAGCAGAACACTGGACAGTCCTAGATAAATTCATTAAAAGACTCACTACAGCTAAAATGAGATTTCTTAGGCGAGTAGTGGGAAAGACAAGGAGGGACTGCGTCAGGAACGAAATCATAAGAGAGGATCTAAAAGTATCAACCATGAAAAGCAGGATCGAGGAACGACGACTTCAGTGGTTTGGGCATATATGTAAAATGTCGGAGGATAGGAAAGTTAAATGGTACCTGGAAGTAAAGCCAGAAGGGAAAAGACCAGTTGGTAGGCCACGAACCACCTTCAATGATTATCTGGAAAAGGTAGGAGAAAATCGGGGGAAGTCAATGGCTCAGATGAAACGTACGGCTATGGATCGAGAGGAATGGAAAAAGTGGGCCGAGGCAAAGCTAGTGAAAGAAGAAGAAAAAGAAGAAGTGTAATTTTTTTTTTTATAACCGCAACCCCAATGATCTTCCTCATCTAGTATTCTCAACAGTCAACTAACTAAACTCCATTAATATAAAAAAAATAGGGTCGCCTGCAAGGTTTGAACCTGCTACTCTGGCTGTTATGCTTGCCACTACACCACAGGGGACCCCCACATGCCCACTTAATAGAGACTGATTGAGCCTCAGGAAAGCAGATCCACGCCTGATATAACACAATAAATGATAATTCTGCTACAGCCGAGATTCGAGCCCGGGACCAAAAGATAGGTTCCTTACCCATTGAACCATCCCGCATTATAGCATCTAATAATTATTGTATTTAGTTGCCTTAGAGCCGTCGACATAATAATTAGGAATGTTTTAAATTCGCAATATTTTTCATGCAATGATAATTCCTGAGCATACAGAAAATATTAAAAAAAACAGAGGGAAGCAGATAGGAGAAAAGTAAATACAAACGTAAGTGCTTCGCCGAAAGCAAATACAAGTAGCGACTATTTAAACAGCTTGTGTAATCCAACGAATCAGCTCCGTGGCAAACAAAAGGTAGTTTGTGGCCGCTTCGTCCTGGTTTAAAATGAAAATTTCACGAAGGGTCTAGTGATTTTTACTTCATCTTATATATACAAAAAATATAACAAGGGAAACTGTCAGTCATGTGTTGTTGTTTTTTGTTGTTTATCGTACTTTACTGATTCTTTTTTTTTTTTTTTTTTTTTTTTTTATTTATTCAAATGTATTACAGTTTGTCACACTAGACAACAATAATATTGCTAAAGGATCCCAATCATACAATATAAACAAAAGAAATGTCAAATTACATAAAATGAAACTAAACTAAATAAACGTATACAATAACAAAATTTGTAGATAAAATAAATACAAATAAATGAAGTTAATAAATAAATAAAAAAATAAAAAAAATGTCACATTCATCCGTATGTACAATATTTACAGACACCGGACGGGGCTTGTCCCCCCACTAGTGGAAGGACAAGCAGAGTCCAAAGGATCCCAGCGCCTCCCTCTCAGCCGTATCACTGGTGAGAGCCAGCGGAAGCTAAGTGAGGGCGCCATAGCCACAATCACACCGCACTTGAGAGGAGAATCTGACCAGTGTCAGAACTCCAGTATACATCTTTACAATATATCTCGGGGCTACTGCCGTTACAACCTTCTAGGTGGGTTGTATGGATGAGTGGAGCTGGATAGGGATCGTGAATGAGGTTCTGGTGGAATTTGGAAAATTTGGATGGAATTAGGTCTGAAATAAATGGAACATTAAGGTCGTGGTGCAAGGTATGGTTGGAGACATAATAAGGAGCATTTACTATTGTTCGGAGGACTTTAGATTGAAAGTCCTAATCGTCGATTGAGTTCTTTTCTTTTAAGTCTTGTATGTGGGTTCCACGTCAGTCTTTTGTCTAGTAGTAAGCCAAGATAGCGGACTGCGGATCTGAAGGAGGAATAGGAATGGAATTAAAGTAAACTGGTGGACAGGAGTTTCGTCGAAGAGTGAAGGTTACGTGTTTGCATTTGGCTTCGTTCACCTTTATGCGCCAAGCATTACACCAGTCTTCGATAAGACAAAGGTGTCTTTGCAGGATTAAAGATGCTGTTTCGGGATCGGAACTGGATGATAGGATGGCGGTGTCGTCTGCAAATGTTGCCAGAAGGGTTTCAGGATGATTAGGAAAATCAGCGGTGTAAAGGATGTAGAGAACGGGTCCCAGGACGCTGCCCTGAGGAACACCTTACTGATTCTAAAACTCTTTATATGTTTTTTTTCTATCTTCAAAAATAACTGAGTTATGGCCGTATTTATATGTATAATTTCAATTTTATTTTCATTTTTTATAACTATTCGCGTTTTTTTTTTTGTTAAAAAATACTAATAATTTTTTTCTCTATCTTCAAAAATAACTAAGTTATTGAATTAAATAACTTGTAATAGGCGGTCATATAAAAAATAAATAAAACAGATGATATCAACGTATAGGTGTTATGATCATTGTTGCATTCTCTAGTATTTTTGTGTCGATTAACAAAAAAAAAAAAAATAAATAAAATAAAAATATTGAACAATTGGTCTAGCAGTTTCTGAGGAATGCCGCGGAAGGCGGGCGAAAGGATTTTTTTTATTCGTTGTTCAAGTTCTACTTATTTCGAATCGTAAGTCCAGAAAGTTAAATTTTGAGTTTTTTTTTTTTTTGTTCTATTACAAAAGTTCATTATTGAAAATAATAAACCAATAGCAAGGGAAACTATTACGTTTTAAGATATGCAGAATCTACACATCTAAAAAAAAAAAAAAAAAAAAATACTGGTGTGAGCAACACACGACTTTCACTTACCTCCGGTTTTAGAATCGATAAAAGAATTTTCAAAAACAGTAAGAGATAAAAATGAGTGTAACGATTAAAGAATTAGTTAAATTAAATTTCTATAGAAACATGTGTTTTATTTAAAAATATATTATATTATTAACTAAAACAATCACTAAGTTTTATCTTATCTTTGTATTATCTTATATTAGATAATATTTTTTTCTAAAATCTTTAGTTTTCCAACGGTATATTACTGTTCTTACGTTCAAAAACCAAAAATTGAATTGAAAAAATATTTAAGTTTTTTCCTTTAGTTGGGTATCGAATTAATTCAATTCATATATTTACCTGTTTTTCATCAGTTGTAACAAGATAATATAGTTATTTTTATATAATCAACAAAATTGAAGGTACTTTAGGGGAAGAAAATTTAAAATATCGGCATTTAAGCCCTGTCAGACTATTTTTATCAGAATAAAACCTCCATGACGTTTAAGCCTATTGAATTTTACATCGATATAGCGAGTTTAATCAAAATCGTCGGAACCGTTTTCGAGAAAATCGAAAAAAGGCACAAAATGCATGGTATAAAGTGACTCTTCTTGTAAGCTCATTTTGATGAAAAAGGTTTTGTAACGTCTCGGGCGTATAGTTGTCTTAAATATAAAATTTCAGTTTCATAGGACTTACCGTTTCCGCCCGGGAGTTACCACACACACACACACACACACACAGACCTTTTTGCGGGACTTGGTTATTTTTACTCAGGGGACCCTAAAACGTGTATTTCCGTTGAAAACTAGAATTTGAAAATTTTCACGATCGCAATACTTCCCCTTACTATATATAGTGAATGAATGAATAAAGCCTTTATTGCAAGGATAACGTTTAAAAATTATAATATTTACTTTTAGTTCTAAAATAATTTCTAATATAATTTATAATATAATCTAATAAAAAGTTCTCATATAATTGGAAAAAAATATATATATATAATGCTATGTGAAAAATAATAATAATGCATATACTTGTTAAATGAAAAAAAAAAATATAATTAATGTTCCTTAGTTACTTAAGATATTTACAATATGTTATCCCTACAGGCCTCTCCTTACGGAGGTGATGGTCTAACTTCCGGTGACCAAACCTATTGGGAAGTGACTATATATAGTAAGTGAAAGTAAAAATCCAAATTAGTATTCTTTCGTCTTCCGGCTGACCAAGTTAATAGTCTACACAGCTAGAGATACAATATGATAATATAATTAATTATAAGGAAATAATAAATCATTTCGTAATAATTCCCAGCATTTTTTAAAGTTCAACATAGCTAAAATTCCTTATTTTCAAACTCCTTCGTTCTAAAGTATCTTCTTTCTTATTCATTTGAACTTGTTTGCATGTTTATTTATTAAACGTCACTTTATGCAGCTGCAGCTAATATTAAATTCTTCTATGTGTTCAAACAATGATTCAGAGAAATCAATGTCACCGTTTATATTACTAATTACGTATTTCCTCTAATCTATACTGATTTAATAGTAAATAGTTATCACGTATAATGATAGCCAAGCGAAAATCGTGTGGTGCGCGAAATGTTTTTTTTTTTTTTTTTATTTGATGGAAGAAAAGTAGGTCAAATAAGTTTGCAAATCTCCGATCTGAAGCGTTTCTTCCCTGTTTCCCCTTGAGATGTCGGAAACCCAAGCACGTCACATCAATTCTATATTTCATTTCGCAGAGGCTATATCTGAGAACGGTCATGTCATCATTGGTTTGCCTCGCACCCGGATCTTATCATCTTAGATCTACCACCAACTTGGGATCTTCATTTATTGCTTCTGCCAAGGTTGAGTTATATATTTACTGGTGAAC
Source organism: Piezodorus guildinii (assembly GCA_023052935.1). Lineage (NCBI taxonomy): Eukaryota > Metazoa > Arthropoda > Insecta > Hemiptera > Pentatomidae > Piezodorus > Piezodorus guildinii. The sequence goes on along the minus strand of CM041297.1, from coordinate 139,619,973 downwards.
ATCTTTTCCAATATATTTTGATAAAGATTTTTTTTATGGCCAAGATAGGAGGTTAAGTAAGCTATTAAGAAAAAAAATAACATTTTCAAATACCATCAATGGGCACCCCTTTGGTGTAGTGGCTAGCATAAAAGCATTTTATGCCCAAGGTGGTAGTGGGTTAAAACCCGTCCGATAACCCCGCGATTTAGTAAAAAAATCCTTGGTTATGCCGTCCTTTGGACTAGCTGAAAAAAAAAACCCGAATAAAGTAGGTAATAAATATACCAAAATACAGAAGTGATAATGATGGTAATAGATAACGAACTAACTCACTCTGGGGGAAAACAGAACTTGCTAAGTTTCATGAGCTGGAGTTTAGGCACAAGCTGACTCCTCCAGTCACACATGTTCGTGATGAGGTGACGGTGCGTGTCAGGCCCACGTAATGTTCTAACCTGGTCTTTCTACGAGATTTTGTGATTGTGTGGATGTTTGGTTTAAGAGAGCCCATCCATGTCCTGTCGATAACAAGAGACATATGTTAACATCTTCCTTTTCTAGTTATAATTAATGGGAAGCCACTTTCGTATTGCTTTTCTGGGCAATTGCAAGGTTGATTTGATGAATATTTTTTTTTTCACAAAAGAGAAAGCACTGTATGTCCAAGGCCACAGGGTCAAATCCGGCAGATTTTAAAGCAGAATTTAAATATCCTTGGTTATACCGCCGTCCTTTGGAGAGAACGTAAAATAAAGGTACCGACCCTATACCTCCTTTCCATCAAATTTTGCAATAAAAAAAAAAACGATAATCCGTAGGAAAGAAATTCGGAGAATAGGACGGATGTGGCAGAGCTTCATATCAAAGCTCCAAGAGTTTTTGTGACGTCACACTTCAGACATGTGGCCGGCCGTTGTGTTGTAACAAAATGTGCCCCTTACGATTGACCAAAGATGGCTTCATTACAAACAATTATTGATTAATTATTAATTATTCATTAATTGTAGCACAAGCTTTCTAACGCTGTTTTTTTTTGGCGATCGTTTAATAATAAATAAATTCTTTATTATTCTGGGACATGTCCCTTTAGAATAAATTATACAGAATGTGCAAAACGTGCTTTGGAGTCTTAGAACATATAAAATACATATAAACAAGTTAATAATTACTTATATAAAATAGACATATTTAAATGAGAAGAAAACAACGACAAAAATAAAATAATATAAATAAAAAGCTTATTTACAATTTCACTGTGTCTGGATTAAGTGATTAAATATGCGGGATTTGAAGGTAGAAAGAGAATTTGAGTGACGGATGGAAGGAGGAATGGAATTCCTTAGGATTGTGGATCGAATGAGAAAGGATCTGTCGAAATGTGCAGTTCCGTTGGCCGCACTGTATAAATCAGAAGGCCTGGAGCGTGTACAACGAGGATAGACAGAGGATTTGAATTGTAGAAGGTCAAAAATGTATGATGGACGGCGGGATTGGATAACTTGGCAAAGTAATGACGCAAGGAAATACTTGCGACGATTGGAAGGGTAAAGCCACTTCAACTCGGCATAAAATTGGGATACGGAGGTGTACCTAGGGACCCCGTAAAATGAATCGGACAAAGCAATTGATTAAGCGTTTAATTTTCACCCCGAGATCCCCAGAGAAACCATCGTATACGGTACAGCAATAGTCAAAGTGGCGAAGGGAATTCAGTCGCTTTAAGGTAAAAAAGGTGCGGCGGGAAATTTCGGAAATATGGTTCTTGAAAGATAGGGTTTGATCAACGGTTACTCCCAGGTTCCTGACGTTTAATGTGTGATTAACCCATCTTTCAAGTATTTTCACCTTTCCAATCGCCTTGAAGAGGTCATCGACGGTCCATTTGCCAAGGTAAAATTTCTCTGCAGATTCTCGAACAGTTGTTCTGAGGTTTTATTCAAACTAAGCCCGTAGAATAACATCATAAAGAGTGGAAGTACTTCCACGACCTTCTTTATCTTCAAGGCTGAAGTCTCACTAACAAAATTTCTTGAACCACCGAACATTTGCGGACATTTAGTCCGCTCAAGTTAATTGAGTCCCTGACGTGACCAATGTTTCTGTCTGTCTGGATCTGTTACGGCCGATTATATACTCGTAAAATAAAATTATACGAAATAAATTATATCTTGCGTTTCCATCTTAGTAAAGACTGAATTATTCCTGAACAGCGAAATGATACAAAAGTAAACAACATTATCGTTTGGAAGAGGATCAATAAGTGTTTACATTAATACAAATGAATAATCTAGTAAACTTAAACAGTTTATACGAGGTTTATTGTAAATAAAACCCAAAATTCTTAATTGTTTTCGGGACAACCCAATAAAAAATGTATATGAATATTTCCAAGTTGACTGAGTTATTTCTGGATAAACGATCGAGGTATCAATCTATAATGAATGGTGCGTGCCAAGCATTTGGTCACCAACCTTCAAGCATTAACTGGAATCGTTCGATTAAGTTTAAATTAACTAAGATTATCTATGAAGATATAGGATTTGTATATTTTCTCTAAGAATTCAGGAGAGAAAAAATAATTATATTAGGAGAGGTTATTCGAATAGGTGTTCAACTTCTTAGTTAATAGATCTAAAACAGATGTAATATATACTAAATTATATCTATAATTGTAATCAGAACATCATTTCAGTTATCTTTTGAATGTAGGGAAAAATCCAGATAATGTTGCTTGTTAAATCCATATTCTTAACTCCTTTATTGTATATTATTATTAATATTCCAATATCAATCAAAAACATTTGGAGCGCGCAACACTTTTTTTTTTTTACGTATCTCCGTTGTTAAAATCAATTTAAGAACTTTTAAATAAAGTCAAAGTTGAAAAAACTTTCACAATTATAACATTGAGTTTCGACAAAAACATAGGTTCAGATTAAATAATCTACAATTATCACTTAGTGTTATCTGTTTTTATCAATATCCATAAAGTTATTACTTTCACTTACTATATATAGTAAGGGAAAGTATTGCGATCGTGAAAATTTTCTAATTCCAGTTTTCAACGGAAATACACGTTTTGGGGTCCCCTGAGTATAAATAACCAAGTCCCGCAAAAAGGTATTGTATGTGTATGTGTGTGTGTGTGTGTGTGTGTGTGTGTGTGTGTGTGTGTGTGTGTGTGTGTGGTAACTCCCGGGTGGAAACGGTAAGTCCTATGAAACTGAAATTTCATATTAAAGACAATTATACGCCCGAGACGTGACAAAACTTTTTTCATCAAAACTGTGTTTATATCTATAGGTATGTCGTGATTAACCGGTAGCTAATTTAGATATTTGTACATTTTTAGTTACAGTTTTGTCTATGTTGTTGTAATCTCCGTTCCAGCCATCGTGATGTTATGCCTTCTCATCACAATTTTTACTTTCACTTACTATTTATATATAGTAAGGGGAAGTATTGCGATCGTGAAAATTTTTGAATTCCATTTTTCAACGGAAATACACGTTTTAGGGTCCCCTGAGTCCAAATAACCAAATCCCGCGAAAGGTCTGTGTGTGTGTGTGTGGTGATGTATTCCCGGGTGGAAACGGTAAGTCCTATGAAACTGAAATTTCATATTAAAGACAATTATACGCCCGAGACGTGACAAAACTTTTTTCATCAAAATGAGCCTACCAGAAGAGGCACTTTATACCATGCATTTTGCACCTTTTTTCGATTTTCTCAAAAACGGTTCCGACGATTTTGATTAAACTCGTTATATCGATGTATAACTTAATGGGTCTGACAGGGCTTAAATGCCGATATTTTCTTTCCCTAAAGTACCTTTAAATTTGTAAATTCAATAAAAATAACTATATTATCTTGTTAACGCTGATAAAAAACCGGTAAATATATAAATTGAATAAATTCGATACCCAACTAAAGGAGAAAACAGAAATAATATTTTTCGTTTTTGAACATAAGAGCAGTAATATACATGTATGATATACCGTTGAAAAGCTAAAGATTTTAGAAAAAATATTATCTCATACACAAGCTTCTAAAAGTTAATAGAGAGTGATAAATAGCCAATAAAACTAACTGATTGTTTTAGATAATAATATAATAGATTTTTTAATGAAACACATGTTTCTATAGAAATTTAATTAAATTAATTCTTTAATAGTTTCACGTATTTTTATCTCTAACTGTATTTGAAAAACCTTTCATTGATTTTATAATTTTGTGATAAGATAATATTTATCTAAAATTTTTAGCTTTTTAACAGTATATTATACATCAATATTACTACTATTAATTTTTTTTTTCTCCTCATATCTTTATTCACGCCTGTCAGAAGCTTTCTGACAATCAGCAAATGTGTTGGACAAATGTAAGATCAGACATGAGGAAGTAAAGTGCCCGGCAGCACCCCTTCCAAGGCTTTAATTTAGCAGAGGAGGTCTCTCATCCAGCTTCTGTTCAACCTTCTTCTGACTGAAATTTCAGCTCCTGACATGCCGTTAATCAGTCTATAGTCGTGTCCGTTTAGTTTACTGTGAAAACGAGAACAGAGTGTTCGTATACGTTGGTCAACTGTTGGTTGCTGTAAGTCCGTATGTAAGGTTCTGTTTTTTACGTACCAAGGAGCTGTCGTTATGAGTCTTAAAATGTTAGATTGAAATGATTTTTGTATGTGAGTCTTTTTTGCTGAATCAAAAATCTGTGAACTGTTAAGTCCATAAGAAGAAGGTATGTGTATGTCACACACCCACACACACAGACAGACCTTTTTACGGGACTTGGTCATCAGACCCTTAAAGCGTATTTCCGTTGAAAACTGGAATTCTAAAATTTTCACGATCGCAATACTTACCCTTACTAAATATTCCATATATAGAAAAGTGAAAGTGAAAATTCTAATAAAATAAATTGAGGACGTATAGTCGACTGTAGAAACTATTATAGATCAGCTGATGCGCTCGATGATAACAGTCATACGTTACATCGTCTCTCAGATTTTTGCTTTTTTCAGTAGGAATTCGCTTGAATTCAGTCTGGAGAACATCACTAGACCTCAGGAATACTACGGCAGTGAATATTGGAGAAATTTTGGTAAGCAAAGTTATAATTTACTTTGTACAATCACGAAAAAGTGAAAGGAGGGTCACTGATCAGCTGATTGCCGCTAGCTCGGCAAGCTCGGGCTTGCTTTTCGTTAACTTATCTTTCTTTTATCTTTGATTCTTATCTCATTATTTATTTATTATTATTATTTTCTTAATCAATGAGATATTTCCATCAAGTCATGTCCTCAAAGTCTGCAAGTAAAAGATCTAGATCTGCAGGTTCTAACTCGTCTCCTACAAAACAGAGACCCCGCCGTGAACAAAATAAAAAAATAATTCCACCAGCGACCGCGTCAGCTACCTCATTAGGATCTGAACCACAGCCCAGCACATCATCACAAGGAATAACTGATGAATCCCCGTTTTTTACACCGAATCCATTTGAGATCCTCCAAAATGAAAAAGAAACCATGGAATCTTCTCCTATACCCAGGGAACCACTACCTCCACCAATATTTGTTAAAAATATTAAAAATTTTAAACTGATGTGTGCGCATTTAAACAAAGTAACTGATCCTAATAGTTATTATTGTATAAGTAGAACCAATGATACTAAAATATCTCCGACTACTGCTGAAACCTACAGAAAGATTGTAAAATATCTGACTGAGACCAAAGCTGACTTTCATACTTATCAGCTGCGCCAGGAGAGAGCATTAAGGGTCGTAATCAGAAACCTACATTCCTCAACACCCGTTGAAGCTATCAAAGAAGAACTGACAGAATTAGGATTCCAAGTGAGGCAAGTCACCAACGTTCTAAAAGATAAAAGTCCACTGCCTCTATTCTTCGTGGACTTGGAACCATCAGCAGGAGTCGAAAAAATCTATGACCTCAGTAGACTGTACTATACCTGTGTAAAAGTTGAAAAACCTTACACAAAGAGGGAAATAGTTCAGTGTCATAACTGTCAGGCATATGGTCATACCAAAAGTTATTGCCATCACATACCACGCTGTGTGAAATGCGGTGAACAGCATAAAACAGAAGAATGTACAAGATCAAGATCTACACCCGCTGTATGTGCTCTGTGCCTCAAGGACCACCCGGCTAACTACAAGGGATGTGAAATCTACAAGAAACTCCGAACCAGATACCAAAAACCTCAGGATCCGAATGAAACAGCTGTACCAACCAGAAGCAGAAGAGAACCATCTAAACTTGTAAATTCTAACGTATCATTTGCCCACTTGCTTGGAGGTGGAAACCAGAATCATGAAGTCGAGGCACTGCCGGAACAACTTTTTCCTCAACTTTCTCAATCTATTGTACAACAATCTATCCCACAAAGTTTACCTAATCTTCAAAAAACTCCTCAACATCAAATTTCTCATATCCCTCCACCATCAAACGTCACAGATCTTACCAGTCTAATGACATCGTTCATCTCCGAAATCAAATCTCTTGTTATGCCGCTTATATCACTCCTTACAAATCTAGTATCAAATCTAATCCCTGCCTTGAAAAATCCTTAAATGAATTCACCTAACTCCTTATCCATTCTCCTTTGGAATGCGAATGGTGTTAGAAATCATACTGACGAACTGACAGCGTTGTTGCAAGACAAAACAATCGATGTTGCACTTATAACTGAAACAAGACTAACGACTAAACAGTACTTCAAAATACCGCAATACATCACATACCGTACTGACCACCCAGACGGTAAAGCCCATGCCGGTTCTGCTATCATTGTCCACCAATCCCTCTCTCATCATTTACTCCCACTTCCCACCTATGATTTCCTACAAGCCACAGCCATAGTAATCAAGACTTTTTCCTTTCCGGTAACCCTCACATCTGCATACTGCCCTCCTAAACATTCCATTTCCAATTCCGAATTTGTATCCTTCCTGGATTCCATAGGAAATCGTTTCATTCTGGGTGCAGACTTAAACGCCAAGCATCAGCAGTGGGGTTCCAGAACCACGAATTCTCGGGGACGAAATTTGCTGTCTGCACTCAACTCCCGAAATTTTAATATCCTGCCTCCTGACTCCCCTACCTACTGGCCAACCGATCCTAACCGCAATCCTGACATCCTCGACTTCTTTATCCACAGCGGATTAGGCTCCCTCAACTTTTCTGTAACTCGCCTTGATGAACTATCCTCAGACCATAGTCCACTGATCCTAAAAGTATCTCTCACTCCAATTCCAAAACCCATTCCACCATCATTCATCCGAGGTCCTGTCAACTGGAACCTTTTCCGCCAAATCCTGACCGATAATATTGACCTCAGAGTAACCCTCAAAACCCCAGATGACCTAGATAATTCCGTCTATTCCTTTACCACCGCCATCCAACAAGCTGTCTGGACTGCCTCCTCTCCTAAACACCCCAATATAAATCCTCACCAAAATCATTTTCCACAACATATTATAGACCTCATCCATACCAAACGCCGAGCAAGATCATTATGGCAGCGCACCCGACACCCAACAGATCGCCGCTCCTATAACTTCTATTGTAGACAATTGAAGAGGGAGTTGGCGACCTTCCGTTCCCAGTCCTTTAATTCCTACCTCTCCTCTCTATCAGCTCGTGATAATTCCCTGTGGAATGTCACGAAAAAGATCCTAAAATACCATCAAGTTTCCCATCCTCTCCGACGTGGTGATGACTCCTGGGCTGCGTCTGATGAAGATAAAGCCGAGGAATTCGCCACACACCTCTCCAAAGTTTTCACTCCTCACCCGGAATCCCACGCCAATCACACCGCAACATTGCAAGACTTTCTTATGTCACCAATTCCACTTTCCCTACCTCCTAAAGCTATTAATCCCTCTGAGGTCAAATATCTTCTCCAAAAACTTACCCTCCGTAAATCTCCTGGACACGATCTCCTTACTCCCCAGATCCTCCGACAACTTCCGCAGAAAGCCATTATATTCCTTACTTATATTTACAACTGCATCCTACGCACCACCTATTTTCCTCTGTTATGGAAACATTCCACTATCATTCTTTTTCTAAAACCAGGCAAACCTTCCAACAACACTTCATCCTACAGGCCTATTAGTCTACTCCCCATCCTCTCAAAAATCTTCGAAAGGCTTCTTCTTAAACGTATCCTACCCATATTAGAATCTCAAAATCTTCCTTCCCATCAGTTTGGATTCCGTCCTCAGCATTCCACAGTTCAACAGGGTCTCCGAGTTGTAGACCATATTTCCTCAGCTCTTGAATGCAAAGAGTATTGTTCTGGTGCGTTTCTGGACATTGCGCAAGCTTTTGACCGGGTATGGCACACTGGATTACTCTTCAAGCTGAAAACCCATTTACCCCAGTCTCTATACCTCATTCTCCGATCCTATCTCTCAAACCGTTCCTTCCGCGTTCGCTGTGGTGTAGAATTTTCTAACCTTTATCCCGTTGAGGCCGGTGTTCCTCAAGGCAGCGTCTTGGGACCCGTCCTCTACATCCTTTACACTGCTGATATTCCTACACATCCTGATACCTTTCTGGCAACTTTTGCAGACGACACCGCCATCCTATCATCCAGTTCCAATCCTGAAACAGCATCCTTAAACCTGCAAAGACACCTTTCTCTTATCGAAGACTGGTGTAATGCTTGGCGCATTAAGGTGAACGAAGCCAAATGCAAACACGTAACCTTCACTCTTCGACGAAACTCCTGTCCGCCAGTTTACTTCAATTCCATTCCAATTCCTCCTTCAGATACAGTCCGGTATCTTGGCTTACTATTAGACAAAAGATTGACTTGGAACCCACATACAAGACTTAAAAGACAAGAACTCAACCGACGATTCGGACAGTTATACCGACTACTCAACAGAAAATCTGAACTTACAGTTGACAACAAATTATTAATCTACAGGACAATACTGAAGCCCATCTGGACCTACGGACTTGAACTGTGGGGGACAGCTAAACGTACTAACATCAAACGCATTCAATCCTTTCAATCCAAAGTCCTCCGTACAATAGTAAATGCTCCATATTATGTTTCCAACTATACCTTGCACCACGACCTTAATGTCCCTTTTATTTCAGACCTGATTCCATCCAAATTTTCCAAATTCCACCAGAATCTCATTCATCATCCTAATCCTCTAGCTCAATCCCTATCCAGCCCCACCCATCCATACAACCCACCTAAGAAGGTTGAAACGGCAGTGGCCTCGTGACCTCTTATAACATGTATATTGGAGTTCTAGCATTGGCTAGATTCTCCACTCACGTGCTGTATGCTTGTGAATTGTATATAGGTATGAGTGACTATTGTATATATTTTTATTGATTTTATTTTGTATATATGTATATTTTATTATTATTATTATATAAATTTATAGTATTGTATATATCGTGTGAATGTAGTATGAATGTTGTACTTTATCACTATTAAAAATGTTCTGAATTGGACAGATTGTAATATTGCTCAATGAATAAAAAAAAAAAAAAAAAAAAAAAAAAAAAAGAAACTATTATAGGTGGAATAATCAGAAATCAGTCATTTTTTGAAAATGTTTAATTTTGCCAACGTTTCGGCCCGAGCTTGTGAGCCATCATCAGGGCTAAACACATCAGAACAAAAGAGATACATATAAATATGATAATGAAAATTTTCTTTTGAATGTAGTGACAATGATAACATTTGAAATAAAACAGAAAATATACCAACATACTTAAATATTATAGATACAAATAATGATAAAATGATACACAATCTGATGATGATAAGTATAAAAACAAAACTTTAGACTTTAATACAGAAGTAAAAAAATATATGTATATAAACGTACCATTACTGAGCCATGTCCAAGTAGAAACTGAGGAAAACCAACCAAAATAAACATAGGTAGCATGGGGAAGTTTCATGTAAAAACCCTGAAGGTTTTCCCCTCTAAATATAAATACTACAGCTTATCTTTGTTTTTTAAAAAGTTCTACAAAATTATACAATGGAAAAATAAAACAATATACTCGTAAGTACAATAAGGCTCTACATTTTTAACAGAAAATTATAAACACTAGAATCTGAGCTATGTAGAAGATCCATGAGGTATATAATAAAAAATAAAATAAAATAAATAAATAACAAAAACAAAAACCAGCGGTGTTATAAACGAAAAGATAAATATACAGTAAATGAAATATAAATTACACAAGCAATTTGTACAATAATATAATTAAGTTATAACTTAAGGAGACGGAAGACGTTGGCATACGAGGGAGAGATTATTTCTTTGTCTGTTTTATGATTAACGGGTACTCGATCGTTTTCCATATGGATATATATAGCTTCGGAGCCTGATTATTCCACCTTTATTAATAATAAAATAAATGTTTTTGCGATTTATATCCCTATTAGTGAAATAGGAAGCTTTGGATATTTTACTAAGGACTGAGTGGTTGGGATTGATAGATATTCTTAGAATCTGGTTCAATCCTACTCCGTTAGATTGGGACGAAGTAAACTGCTCTATCATGAGGCGTCTTCCTGGATTAGCTTACGGTGGCCTGAAGAGTATGAAAGAAGGAGGGTGATGACTAAACCTCGCAACTAGAGCGTTGATAACAGCCCCTGGGAACTGGTCACCAATCAGTCAGCTGTATGAGTCAGCTTGTGCAGGGTCGATTCTCGCTGCTAATCCATATAATGTACTACATAACTACCTTATTGTACCTTTAGGTGAACATAACTATAACATTACGTAATTGAAATACTGAAAAAATATACAAGAGAAGCAAGGAACAATCAGTTATCAAGGATATAAGTTTGTAATGTCATTTACCTCTATATGAAATATAACGTTAGGGAAAGTAACGATATGTTTCATTCCGTTTTCACCGGAAATATACGTTTTAGGGTTTCCTTCGTCAAATAGGTCAAAACCCGCAGAAAGGTCTGTGTGTTTGTGTGTGTGTTTAGTCAAACACGAAAACGAAAAGTCGCACGACAAATTTTTATGTTTAGTACAATAACTAACTTTTTTTCACTAAAATAGGCGAAGCAGAATAACTACTTTATACCAGGCAGTTTGCACATTTTCAATAGGCTTTAATATGGTGTAGGTTAGATTCTAATTGAAATAGTCCGACAGGGCTTAAAAACCGATATTTTAATTTTGTTTTCCTCTAAAGTATTTTTTGGGTTGTGGATTGAAAAAAATATACGTATCACTTTATTAGCATTGATAAAAAACAGGTAACTATAAAAGTTGAAAGAATTTAATATCCAACTAAAGCAGAAAAGAGCAAAAATATTTGTATGTGTATTTTTTTTTAATAATAAGAACATTAATATAGATGTGTAATGTACCATCGGAAAGTAAAAGATTAACAAAAAAAAAAAATCTATAGACTTAGTTGTAAAAGGTAAAAGAGAGTGATTAAAATCGGATAATACTAACTGATTGTAGTGAAGCAGTGTATATTAGTCGCTTTTTTAATAAATTTAGAGGTAATCTGTAATCCAGTAAATGTGAAAGTTGTTTGCAAAGTCTTGTTAGTTCTTGTCGCTTTAATTTCGTATGTATGTTCCATGTTATTCTTTTATCCGTATAGTCCGAGCTATCGTACGTAGGTTTTTGAAGGTACCGTCATTGTTGTCGATTTTCACCTCCGGACTTGTTCCTTTCCGTAGAGAAAGTCTCACTTTTCTGATAAGAATAAAAATTAATTTACAGTGATTATATTGGGTTGTGTCACATGAAATGTCCGTTTTAAAGGTAAAGGATTCCCGTTCCCAATACACTTTAAATGTCTGGAAACGGTAGATGCATTTGCATTTAGTTGGGCTGAGAGTCCTAACTGTTTGGTAGGGGTTTCCTTCTACTGTATGTTTGAGGACATCGTTGTCTATTACGGACGGAGGTCTTCCTCGGGGCAAGTTTTCCAAGTCGGTATTACCAGCTGAAAACTTAGCAAACCAACGGCGAATGGTCCGTTCATTAACACTCCCTTCCCCAAACGCCTTGCAAATATTTCTAGCGGCCTCAGCTGCTGAATGGCGGAGTTTAAACTCGTACAAAAATATTACTCGAAAATCGCGTGTTTCCATGTTCATACTCGTATTAATACAAAGGTAGAGGATTGGTAACTGTTTACTTTAAATATGTAAACATTCGGAAGAAAACAACAGAGACCTGAAAAATCCTTTATGTATTTTAGAAACTATAAAAACGGACATTTCATGAGAAACAACCCAATGAATGCCCGATTAATTGATCGATCGATTAATGGAACAGAACGAGAGCTATCCACTGCTAAACGAGGTTTGCAAATGGACTGCACCCTAGTTTAGGAAGTTGGTTACTAACTCCAATCGCAGAGGTTTGGGGCCAGTTAGTTAGGAATTTATGAATGTGGCCTAACTCACTCCGTATTACCTTTTAATCCTCTAAACTCCCGATGAAATTCCGCGAGTCATATATCCATTCTTCGTCTCGATATAAGTACTTATACAGGATATTTCATATTCCTCGCACAGAACTTCTTCTCATTCAATATTTTGAAAATTTCAAAATACAATAGAACACGTCAGTTGACCGTATGTGTATTCGATCATTAGCGCTCGATATAAAGAGTTATAAAAAACCTGGCGCAAGCTAAAAAAATCTTTCACTTATTCTTCTTCTCGAAATAAGTTTTAAATAAATATTAAGACAAGACCTAACTTCAAAATTTTCCGAATTTCTTCTATTACGGATATAGCTCCTCAATGATAAGTCTCAATGAGTTTTTAAGCAGCTTGATGGATTCTTAATATATCCCTTAGCAAAAGTGTCTATAGTAATTTTTTTGTAAAAAGTCGAATTTAAGAGCTACAGCTATTTAAATCCAGGAAGTCAAGTTTGCTCAAGGTACCCCATAGGTGAGGCACATGGGTATGGGGCAAGTTGAGCACTAAAAATATCTAACCAAACCATTGGTTTAATTGAAAAATTGGCGAAACGTATTTTTTTTTAAAGGTTTTTCGGGTTCGACATTTCTTGAAACGTAAGTCCTAAAATTTTGAGAGGAGGTAATTTAGAAAAAACATTTTTTTTGGTTGATTACAACGATCCATTATTGAAAATAATAAACCAAATACCTTTATACTAGACTTCTCTATTATTTATATTTATTTCTCCTCGAGTTTTATTCAAATTATTCAAATAATATTTCCTGATTCAAGAACATTATTACATTGTTTCTCTATCATCAATAAGAACCAAGATATCAGAGAGTCACATATCTTATAAGTTTGACCATATAAGATTTTTTCTCTCTCTTTATTCATCGCGGTGTCTTGATCTCGAAAATTCGATTTTTCGAAACTACTGTTATTATACCTACCATCTTTAAATAAATTTTAAGTAATGTTAAATTTGAATAAAAAACATTTAAACTGAGTTTCGATGGAAACATTTGAAGAGTCCACGGAATAAAGGGGGGATGTCATTGAGAATGCTTTTCGAGAAAATCGACTTTTTAGGTTTGGATCTTTAATTACTTAAGTATGTTTTATCATTTTTCTTCAATTTTTTTTCCTTTTTGTTTTGCGTGTCAAAGTAATAAATTTGCCCGAAAGAGACATAACACACTCTAAAAAAAAAAAAAAAAAAAAAAAAAAAAAAGTTTTAGTAAAAAAAACAAAAACAATTTAAACAAGTTTTTGGCATGTTAAAATTGTTAACAATAAACATGTCCTGGGCGCTTCCCCTTTCTTCCGAATACGAGGTTCTTTCCATATATATATATATGGATATATATATGTATGTGTGTGTGTGTAAGTATATATGCATATTATATAATATATATATATATATATATATATATATATATATATATATATATATATATATATATATATATTATGTAATTTTTTTGTTCTTTTTAAATCTTATTATATATTTTTTTGTTCTTACGTTAATATACATTGAAGAATTGTAATTTTCTTTTCTCCGTATATTTTATTTTAAAATATAAAAAGAAATCAGTTCTTTTTTTTTTTTTTTTTTTATTGTTCTCATGTTAACATACATTTATTTCTCTTGTTTGTGCATTTTTATTAGAATTTATCTTTTATTTTATCGTCTTTGTTCTGGTTATTAGTTCAATTCTATTGTTTTCAATTATTGTATTATACTCTAAGACTATAGCCTTAAGTCCACTTTATGTTTCCTGCTGTATTATTCTAAAGGGACTTGTCCCAGAATAAATAAAGAATTGTTATTATTATTATTATAAATTGTTTCTCCCCCTTTCTTCCGTGGACTCTTCATTTATTTCGGATTGACTAACATGAGAATGGAAATTATTACCTACAATAATCTTCAATTAAGTTCCAGCATTTCTACGTCACTAGCTGGAACCCTAAATTTATCCTACCCAGGTTTAATTAGGATAGGAGATCTTAAACGAGTACCTGACATCGCATAGGCTCGAGGCCACCGTTTTATGTCCGTTCCGAATAGCGCGGATAGGTCGTGGATGGACTTGCTCTCTTTATGACGTTATGACTGCGGGCTTTGGTGGAAGAAAACTCTAGAAAAAATCTTTGAGAACTTCTAGGGAAACTAAACTGTGTCAATTGATTCTTGATGACTACCTCAAAGCGATTGGGAATGTACATAAGCTTGAATGTTGGATTCCGCACACATTAAACAACCACCATAAAAACCAGCGTTTTGAAGGTTGTGCTACGTTTGTTTGCTAAAACAAAAATAACAACCAGAAATTGGCAATAATGAAGCCATCTTTGATCAATCGGAAGATGTATATTTTGTTTCTTACTTTCATAATTTTTTAGGAAGGTTCATTTAATATTTCTCACTCTAAAACATATAACTTCCTTTTCTTACAAATTTATTTATTCTGACATTGCCTTTCTACGTTTCGGGGGTTCTGTCCCACTATCAAGATATTTTATGGTTTTCTAAAATAAATATATAAAGGAAGTTAATGAGTGATTTTTTACTTTCACTTACTATATATAGTAAGGAGAAGTATTGCGATCGTGAAAATTTTCGAATTCCAGTTTTCAACGGAAATACTCGTTTTAGGGTCCCCTGAGTCCAAATAACCAAGTCCCGCAAAAAGGTCTGTGTATGTGTGTGTGTGGTAACTCCCGGGCGGAAACGGTAAGTCCTGAAATTTCAATTTAATATGAAATGAAACTGAAATTTCATATTTAAGACAACTATACCCCCGAGACGTGACAAAACTTTTATCATGAAAATGAGCTTACCAGAAGAGGCACTTTATACCATGCATTTTGCACCTTTTTTCGATATTCTCAAAAACAGTTCCGACGATTTTGATTAAACTCGCTACATCGATGTAAAATTTAATGGGCTTTAATATCATGTAGGTTTTATTCTGATTAAAATGGTCTGATAGGGCTTAAATGCCGATATTTTAAATTTTCTTCCCCTAAAGTACCTTTAATTTTGTTGATTCTACAAAAATAATTATTTTATCTTGTTAACGCTGATGAAAAACAGGTAAATATATAAATTGAATAAATTCGATACCCAACTAAAGGAGAAAACAGATAAAATATTTTTTTAATGTAATTTTTCGGTTTTTAACATAAGAGCGGTAATATACATGTATGATATACCGTTGGAAAGCTAAAGATTTTAGAAAAAATATTATCTCATACACAAGCTTTTAAAAGTTAATAGAGAGTGATGAAATGAACATAAAACTAACTGATTATTTTAGATAATAATATAATAGATTTTTTAATAAAACACATGTTTCTATATAAATTCATTTTAATTAATTATTTAATAGTTTCACGTATTTTTATCTCTGTTTTTTAAAACTCTTTCATTGATTTTAAAAATGGAGGTAAGTGAAAGTCGTGTGTTGCCCGCACCAGATTTTTGAATGTGAAATATGCATATTCTGTTACATGACAGCGGCCGGCCACATCTCTCACGTGATAGATTACAACAACTATCGGAAACTATCTGCTTCCTCAATACGACTGGACAGTTATGAGACACGTATAAAATAAACATTTTCTTTTTAGTCCTTTCTTTTTTTTTTTTTTTTATTCTTGTCTCCTCGCATCCTTTATTGGCATATGAAGGTAGCTTTGTTTTGCACCATTTTAATGAAGAAGCTTTTCTGAGATTCTGAAAATTTAAAACCTAGAATTTGAAATTACATATTCATGACAGCTATATGCCCTGGATGTTGAACCAAATGCTTGACCAAAATCCGCCTACCGGAAGTGTTACTTTTTACCACGCATTTGCATTTTTCCACATTTTCCCAAATATGAGAATAAAGGTTTTGATAAAACTCGCTAAATCGATGTAAATTTCAATAGGATTTAATATCATGTAGATTTCATCCTGATTGAAATCGTCTAACAGGACTAAAATGCCAAAATTGTATTCCTCTTAATTATCTTAAATATTGTAAATTTGAAAACATTGGTTATTTCATTTTCCTTACATTGATAAAAAATGGCTGAATATTAATTTTTAACAACCGACTAAAGGAAAAACAAAACAAAAGCATTTTTTTGTAATTTTTCCCTGAAAATAAGTTTTGAAAAATCGATGGTAATATTGTCGGAAAGATAAAGATTTGAATAAAAAATGTTATTTTATTTAAAAATCTGTTGAAGGTAATGTAAAGTGAGGAATAGGACTATATATAATATAACACTTTTATTTAGTTACATCAATTAATCTAAAACATTCGTTTCCGACGAAACTTAATATAATTCTTTAAACTTTTTTAAGCTCTAACTTTTATTTAATAGTTCTTAAATTGATTTTAGCAATCCAGGTAAGTGAAAGTCGTGTGTAGCCCGAACCTGTATTTTTTTTTTTTTTACAGTAAGCCTGAACTTATTTTTATTGTATGATATTTTAAGTTTAAAGCATATTAAGATATATTAAAATATAATTTTCCGCATGACGCTATGCAAGTTCTTATTTTAAGGGATTCACTTCTTAACCTTCTGGGAATTTTTTTCTTCTTGTATGTACATAAAGTAGATTTATTTGAGTTTTACTTATGAAAACCATTGATAACAGCAACAATCTCAAAATTTGATTTTCCTCCCTAACAGTTCAGAATCGGACTACCTGTCATATGTACATTTTTGTTCCTCTCGAGGTATAGTATCTGCACTTACAATATAACGAAACATTTATGAAACTACCTGCCTGAGTGGTTTCTCTGGCCCAAAAATCCAAGACTGGAAAACAAAATTTCATATATAAAGAAGCCACCATACCACATTATTTTCACCATAATCGATCTACTATGCGATCCAACTTTTACTATATTTTCACTTATTTATAGATGAAATTGTAGTAAGGAAAAATAATGCGTTCGTGAAAATGTTTACATTCCAGTTATCAATCCTATATATAAGGTAGTGAAGAATGATAAAATACGGATAAAATCAACTGATTGTTGTGGTTCTGCTCATCTTAATCGTGTTTGTAAGGTGAATTTTATTGGATTGTAGACTTAAATATTATACAACGCTAAAATATATTTCTTCCCAACAACTAATATTTATTTCACGTATTAATTAATTTAGGTAAACGGTGTCGAAAGATACTTTTATTACGTGCTAGTTATATAGTGAGCCAGCTCAGGGTAGCCAACTTGACAAGACCAGTAGTATACTGCGAGGAAAAATCATACAAACTGGAGGGAGAAGAAAATTGCACTGTTTGCAATTTACAAAAACCAAATAAATTTCTTCCCAACAACTAACATTTATTTCATGTATTAATTAATTTAGGTAAACGGTGTCGAAAGAGACACACACACACACACATATATATATATATATATATATATATATATATATATATATATATATATATATATATATATATATGTGTGAAGAGAACAAGGAGGGGTGTTCAAAATCGACATTAATCCCAGTTTCCATGAGGAGGAAGATATAGCGAACTGTGCTGAGTGCTGGCTTTTGTTCCTGCTAAAAGTGAAATATCACCCGACCCTTCTCAACCACTGAGTGGCTAAATGCCTGCTTTAATCATGAACATACATTTCCCTAGCAAATGGAATTCATTAAGCAGAACTCAGAGGGAAGAGCGAAGGGATTTTACCACCAATTAAAGGTACCCACATTATAGAGGCAAGGCTAGTGCCACAGGGGTTTCTCTTTATCAGGATCGATCCATGGATGATACGAAAAATTCTAGTGAGCACAACACACGACTTCAATTCACCTCCCTTGTATCAACAATGGATTGTGGTTATATAAAACTTGTCGCTAAATCGTTCAGGAGCAAACTGAAAAGTCATGTTTTGCCACATTTTTCGAGTGTAGGAGCTTTTTAGACATACTGAATATCTGTAGATGTTGTTCGTATCGAAATTTTTTTTTGGTATATGAAACTTGTCTGTAATACCTACCGTTGAGGAGCTGTGTAGTTTTAAATGAAAAAAAATTTGGTGCGGGCAACACACTACTTTCACTTATCTCCATTTTTTAAATCAATGAAAGAATTTTCAAATACACTTAAAGATAAAAATACGTGAAACTATTAAAGAATTAGATCAGCTGTTTGGGACCCATGCGAAGCAGACGCATTTCAGGTCAGTCATACAGTTTTATTAATTTATAAGTGGTTTTCTGAAAAAAAATAATAGACATTATTTTTTGTGCTATTTGAGCAATTTAAGGGTGCGTGTTCCATCACGAGAGTGAGAATTGGTATATCAATAACAAATTGGGCGAATACACGCCTATAATAGGTGCACAGAGCTTTTGGCTCTGTAGCGATGTCAGCTACCCCCATTATGTCATCAGTTAACCCTAATGTTCCGAAAACAACCAGCAATAGTCAAAAAGAGATGGAAAACCGGCAAACAAACAATAAAGTAACACTATTGAGGATGTATAGTCGACTGTAGAAACTATTATAGGTGGAATAGTCAGGAATCAGTCATTTTTTGAAAAATTTTTAATTTTGCCAACGTTCTCCTTAAATTTTAACACCTCTGGTTCTTGTTTTTGTTATTTATTTTATTTTTTATTATATACCTCATGTACCTTTTAAATACCTCAGATTCTAGTGTTTATAATTTTCTGTTAAAAATGTTGAGCCTTATTGTACATACGGATATATTATTTTGTTTTTTCCATTATATAATTTTGTAAAACTTTTCAAAAACAAAGATAAGCTGTAGTATTTACACTTAGAGGGGAAAACCTTCAGGGTTTTTACATAAACCCCTCCGTATACTACCTATGTTTATGGTTTTCCTCAGTTTATGCTTGGACATGGCTCAGTAATGGTACGTTTATATATATGTTTCTTTTTTTTTGTTTTTTTTTTACTTCTATATTAAAGTCTAAAGTTCTGTAAAATTTGTTATGCTTATCATCATCAGATTATGTATCATATTATCATTATTTTTATCTATAATATTTAAGTATGTTGGTATATTTTCTGTTTTATTTCAAATGTTATCATTGTCACTACATTCAAAAGAAAATTTTCATTATCATATTGATATGTATCTCTTTTGTTCTGATGTTTGTAGCCCTGATGATGGCTCACAAGCTTGAGCCGAAACGTTGGCAAAATTAAAAAACTTTTCAAAAAATGACTGATTCCTGATTATTCCACCTATAATAAAGTAACACCTAACCTCAAACCTACAGAAATCAGCTATGCCAAAGCCACCGCATCAGAAACGTTTTCTAAGCGAGAAAACGCTATAATATTGTATTGCACACTGTTCCGGGTATAAAACAGAAAGAGTACGTAATCAAAATCGCAGCCCTAATCGACCCAAAATTCATCCGTTACACATCAAGAATTTCCAATTCCCGATTCTGCATTCACTTCAGTAACAAAGAGTCAGTAGATAATATCATTAGGAACCATAAGTCAATAGTAATTAACGATAATGAAATTCACATTAAACGGCTGATCAATCCAGCAAAACGAATTATTATTTCTAACGCTTGCCCTTCCATACCTCACCATACTATTGAATGAAACTGAAAAAAAATAGGGTTGAGGTTAGTTTCACCAATGCACTTTCTCAGGGCCGGGTACCGAGACCCACGGTTGGCTCATGTTTTAAGTTTTCGAAGACAGGTCTACATCCCACCTGAGGACCTGACCAAACTTCCATCCTCACTGTTAATTAAATACGATAATTTTCCTTACCGAACATATACTTATTTAAACATATAATTTAAACTTCTCAGATATAAAAAAAAAAAAATAAATAAAGAAAGAAAAAGAGAGATAACGAGATGTAAAAAAACGTTTATAATTCATTTAATTAACTTAAAAATGGCGAAAAAAAACACCTTTATTGGCCGATCAAGGATGCGAGGAGGTAAGAATTAAAAAATAAAAATAAAAGGAAACAAAAAGAAAATCTGTTTGATTTGTTTTTTGAGTACGTCACAAACCTCCATGCGAAATGTCAATACTACCTCAGGCTATTGGACTCTGCCAAATCTGACCGCAGAATGTTTTCCATTTTTGTCTTTCTCCTTGTGGGAGATTTCTTCACATTGAGACCATCTATCAATCCAAAACATTACGTTTCAATGTAGGCCTACACAATAATAGTTTCAGTTACTTTTATAGTAGTATTGAAATACTGTAAATAAGACTCTCATGAATGTAAGAGAGAAAAAAAAAAACGTGATCTATTTTGATAAAAGTATAGTAATTAGAAATAATCGGGAGTCAGTCGTTTTTTTGGAAATTTTAATTTTGCCGAAGTTTCGGATGAAACTTGTGAGCCATCTTCAAGGCATTACTGAGCCATGCCAAGCATACTTCAGTTTATGAATAAGAAACTTCACTAATTAATATTTAAAAAAATCAAAAAGTCAATATATATATATATATATATATATATATATATATATATATATATATATATATATATATATATTTATTTATTTATTTATTTATTTTTCGTACGTATTACAATTCGTCACAATGGACAATAATAATATCGCTAAAGGATCACATTCATAAAATGAAACCAAACTAAATTAACGTATACAATAACAAAATATGTAGATAAAATAAATACAAATAAATGAAGTTAACAAATAAATAAACAAAACATGTCACATTGATACGTATGTACAATATTTACAATCAGCAAGGGAACCCCGGACGGTCTTGTCCCCCCACTTGTGGAAAGACAAGCAGAGTCCAAAGGATCCCAGCGCCTCCCTCTCAGCCGCATCACTGGTGAGAGCCAGCGGAAGCTGAGGGCGCCACAGCCACAATCACACCGCACTTGAGAGGAGAATCTGACCAGTGGTAGAACTCCAGCATACGTATTTACAAAATATCTCGGGGCCACTGGCGTTTCAACCTTCTAGGTGGGTTGTATGGATGAGTGGAGCTGGATAGGGATCGTGCTAGAGGATTAGGATGATGGATGAGGTTCTTGTGGAATTTGGAAAATTTGGATGAAATTAGGTTTGAAATAAATGTAACATTAAGATCGTGTTGCAAGGTAAAGTTGGAGACATAATAAAGAGCATTTACTATTATTCGGAGGACTTTGGATTGAATGCGTTTGATGTTAGAACGTTTAGCTGTCCCCCACAGTTCAAGTCTTTAGGTCCAGATGGGCTTCAGTATTGTCTTATAAATTAATAATTTGTTGTCAAATGTAAGTTCAGATTTTCTGTTTAATTGTCTTATAACTGTCCGAATCGTCGATTGAGTTCTTTTCTTTTAAGTCTTGTATGTGGGCAAAAAGTATATATTTACATTTATTTATTTTTCCTATACTATTGGGTTTTTTTACATGAAATGTCCGTTTTTATAGTTTCTGAAATACATAAAGGATTTTGCAGGTCTCTGTTGTTTTCTTCCGAATGTTTACATATTTAAAGTAAACTGTTACTAATCCTCTACCTTTGTATTATAAACATTAGCTTTCCAATCAATTACCCACTTTTTAGTATACTTCCAAATATGAACAAGGAAACACGCGATTTTCGAGTGATATATTTGTACGAGTTTAAACTCGGCCATTCAGCAGCTGAGGCCGCTAGAAATAACTGCAAGGCGTTTGGAGAAGGGAATGTTAATGAACGGATCATTCGCCGTCGGTTTGTCAAGTTTTCAGCTGGGGATACCGACTTGGAAAGCTTGCCCCGAGGAAGACCTCCGTCAGTAATAGAAAACGATGTCCTCAAACATACAGTAGAAGGAAATTCTTACCAAACAGTTAAAGGACTATCAGCACAACTAAATGCAAGTTCATCTACCGTTTCCAGACATTTAAAGTGTATTGGGAAAGTAAAAAAACTCGATACATGGGTACCTCATGATCTCACTGAGCGGCAGCAAGACCCCATGTTTCAAAACATACCGTGCAAAAGTTGAAAGAACTTACCACCTGTTCAGAAATTTAGACAACTTCGTCAAAGGAAAACATTTTGAAAACGATGATCAAGTGAAAAGTCCGTTTTCAGGTTTTGTTTCACTTCAAAGCTCAGAGTTTTTCAGTTCGGGGATAAAAAAGTTGGTGTCACGTTGGGAAGAATGTGTAGAAAAAGAAGATAAATACTTTGAATAAAATTATATTGTTTTCATATCGTATTTTTAATAAAAATCCTTTACCTTGAAAACGAACATTTCATGTGACACAAACCAATATATATATATATAAACTATTGTGTAGAACCTTTATTTTTTTGCTATTCGGGTTCTACGTTTAAGCCCTTAAATTTCGAAAGAGAGGCTTTTTTTATTTTATCCATAAAAAAGGTTCATTATTAAAAAAAATTAAACTAAAATTGAGAACTTTTAACTGTCATTTTTTTTTTTTTTTTTCCGATTTGAATTGAAACATACAAAGGCCTTGACTACCGCTTGAAGATTGAATTGGTCGTTATAAAATAAAAGAGAAGTACCTTACCCCCTCCCTTAGAACCCCCTCCCATTAGCCCTAATTCCTACTCCAGTTCCTCTCCTGCCATCTCCCACTAACGAGCAGGCAGCTCCTCGGGTCTGCAATCGTTTTAAATTGCTCGAGTGCTCTGCATTCAAGTTTCATTTCGACCTTCACTGCTCCAAAGGGACCAAAGGTTACAAGCGGCACGCTTACAGCGCTTCTTCTCATTAGTAGTTCAAGAGAGGGGGGTAGGAAGAGGAGAGGAGTGGGGGAAGACAGAGGAGGAGAGGGAGGGAAGTAAAGGAGTGGGGAGAAAGGAGAGAGGTGGGGTGGGGGAAGGGGAAGAGTGGAGAGGGGATGTAGCTTTTTCAAAAGCATTGTTGCCCCGCTAATGACCCAATTTGACACCTCCCGGGGCTGTCTTGTAAGGCCGGGACAAAGAACGAGGTTTGTAGTCAACTAAACTTCTCCATTCAGCTATCCACAGTCCAGGAGCATCTAAAGCAGTGTTGCCGTTTCGTGATAAATTCAGTGTTACCAACCAATTCAGTTTCGTTGAAATGTTGAAGAGTAAATAATGAAACAATATAGAAGTGTAATGCCACACACTTAAGTTCAAGCTTTATTCGTTACTTTCTCTTCCACAACTTACATACAAAACTTCTGTGTATATGATTTTTTTTTTTCTTATTTGATGTAATTCGACTTTATAATAATAATAATAATAAATTCTTTATTTATTCTGGGACGAGTCCCTTTAGAATAATATTACAAATTTTACATAAAGAAACTTTAGTGTCTTAGAGTATAATAAAACAGACAAAATAGTTGAAATAAAGACAAATATGAACTATTATAATAAATTAAAAGGTACCTTCTAATAATTAATAACAAAACTAGAAAAAATAAAATAAAAAATGTTCATAAATATATCTACAAATCTTAAATACATATTTTAATTAAAATAACTTTACAATATTGGTGAAATGTTGATGAAATAATACAGTAAATGTGCAAATACAACACAAATAAAGTATTATATTTAAATTATCGTTTCTATGTTTTTGTTTGTTTATTCGTTTAACGTAACTTTTATGCAACTATGGCTAATCGGACGATGCTACAGTGGGAGTCCTAAATTTTGCCTATCCAGGTTTTATTAGGATAGGGATCTTTAACGAGTACCTGACATCGCACAGGTTCGGGACCACCTTTTAACGTCCCCTCCGAAGGACGGCGTAACTAAGGATTTTTTACTCCCATTAAAAAATGCTAGGACCACCTGCGGGTTTGAACCCGTGACCTTTGGCATGGGAGGCTGTTACGCTAGCCACCCAGCTACAAGTGATCCATAATCGTTTCTATGTATTTTACTGCTTTTAATTGAAATTTTCGAATCTATTAAGGGCTCTTTGGGAATTGGATAGAAAGGAAGTGACTGAATAGTCGGGATTTAAAGTAGGAAGAATTTCTGAGTGACGAATATATGAAGGAATAGAATTCCATATGGACGAAGAACGGATGAGGAACGATCTATCGAAAGCTGCGGTTCGATGGGGCGCCACATACAGGTCTGAAGGCCGCGAACGAGTGTTTCGGGAGTGGACGGAGGATATGAATGATAACATTTCTGAAATGTAGGATGGGCGGTGGAATTGGAGAACTTGAAAGATGAAGGTTGCCAGGAAGTACTTACATCGGTAGGACGAGAAAAGCCACTTCAACTCTTCATAGAAGTGGGTGATAGAAGTGTTCCTCGATATCCCAAAGATGAAGCGTAATAAGCTGTTGAATAATCGTTTTAGTTTTACTTAAAGATCCCCAGGAGAACCCCCACACACTGCACAGCAGTAGTCCAAGTGGGGGAATATTAAGGAGCGAACCAGGAGTCTACGGGATTCAAATGGAAGAAGGTGACAGTGATTTAGGAGTTTTAAGGTGGATATGGTGCGTCGAGAGATTTCAGAGACATGGTTCTTCCAAGAAAGAGTTGGAAGAACTTGTTGTTGTTTGTTAATTCGTTTAACGTAACTTTTATGCAACTATGGCTAATCGGACGATGCTACAGTGGGAGTCCTAAATTTTGCCTATCCAGGTTTTATTAGGATAGGGATCTTTAACGAGTACCTGACATCGCACAGGTTCGGGACCACCTTTTAACGTCCCCTCCGAAGGACGGCGTAACTAAGGATTTTTTACTCCCATTAAAAAATGCTAGGACCACCTGCGGGTTTGAACCCGTGACCTTTGGCATGGGAGGCTGTTACGCTAGCCACCCAGCTACAAGTGATCCATAATCGTTTCTATGTATTTTACTGCTTTTAATTGAAATTTTCGAATCTATTAAGGGCTCTTTGGGAATTGGATAGAAAGGAAGTGACTGAATAGTCGGGATTTAAAGTAGGAAGAGTTTCTGAGTGACGAATATATGAAGGAATAGAATTCCATATGGACGAAGAACGGATGAGGAACGATCTATCGAAAGCTGCGGTTCGATGGGGCGCCACATACAGGTCTGAAGGCCGCGAACGAGTGTTTCGGGAGTGGACGGAGGATATGAATGAAAACATTTCTGAAATGTAGGATGAGCGGTGGAATTGGAGAACTTGAAAGAAGAAGGTTGCCAGGAAGTACATACATCGGTAGGACGGGAAAAGCCACTTCAACTCTTCATAGAAGCGGATGACAGAAGTGTCCCTGGATATCTCGAAGATAAAGTATAATAAGCAGTTGAATAATCGTTTCATTTCTACTTCAAGATCTCCAGAGACACCTCCATACACCGCACAGCAGTAGTCGAAGTGGGGGATATTAAGGAGCGAACCAGGAGTCTACGGGTTTCAAATGGAAGAAGGTGACGGTGATGATTTAGGAGTTTTAAGGTGGATATAGTGCGTCGAGAGATTTCAGAGACATGGTTCATCCAAGAAAGAGTTGGAAGAACTTGTTGTTGTTTGTTTATTCGTTTAACGTCACTTTTATGCTGCTATGGCTAATCGGACGATGCTACAGTGGGAGTCCTAAATTTTGCCTATCCAGGTTTTATTAGAATAGGGATCTTTAACGAGTACCTGACATCGCACAGGCTCGGGACCACCTTTTAACGTTCCCTCCGAAGGACGGCATAACTAAGGATTTTTTACTCCCATTAAAAAATCCTAGGGCCACCCGCGGTTTTGAACCCGCGACCTTTGGCATAGAAAGCTGTTATGTTAACCACTACGCTATGGGTGGCCCCGTTGGAAGAACTTTATCATTGTTTGTTGTAAATAATTATGAATGTGGTCTCATATCACTCTTACTGTTGTTCATTTTGAGACAAATTGTAATAGATCTCAATATATATCTAAAAAAAAAAGAAAAGTATTTAGTAGCTCACAAAAATGAGTAGAGGGAGATGATACAGCCCTATGATGTATCACCGAGAATGGCGGTGTATATCCTAGGGCAGCGTTCACGGCTTAAATCTTTCCTTTAATTATTCAAATAAATTAAAATATTATGTTTTTCTAAAATCAGTTTTAAAAACATAATGTCCTACCTTAATAGTGATAAAGTTAGTTCAATGTCAAACAGGAAAACATACCTGAAACATAAAAAGAAGAAAATTAAGATACAAAAATTTTTGGGTAGTAGAATATTTACTTAGTAGTAGTAAGAAATATATAAATAAAATTTAATAATCAACTAATATACAAAATATGATCAGTAATTTTGCAGTACTAGTAACTTTCCTTGCTGTTAATTATATCATATCATAGCTGATATCAGAATTATACCAGTTAAAATGTTCAATTTGTCTGTTTAGAACATGTTTAATAAGTCTTAAAGAATATTCTAAGTTTAGGAATTGTAAATTATTTCCGAATGATGCATCGCGGAACCCTTAGAGGTCATCTTTTGAGTTGGTAATCCTTGTTGTATCGAATATCACTAACAATCAAAGTTGTAGGTTTTTTAAATATTTTTTAATTGAACTGTGGACAAACGGATTTTTTGTTTTCATTATTCAGATTCTACGTATCTTGATACATTCAAATTTTAATGAAAAGAACCCTAAATTTTGAGGTACATTTTTACTACATTTTTTGGTAGATTACAAAAGTTCAGGATCATAATTTTTCTTTTAGATCAATATTTTAGGGCCGTTTCCGAAAGAAGACTTTTTTTTTTTTTTTTTTTTTTTTTTTTTTTTTTTTTACAAATAATCTTTCACCGTTTCATCAGCAGAATCGTCTAATTCCATTTACTATACCAAAAATTAAAATTTTAAATACATTTTTAAAATGTTTTAATTTATACTTTTTTTTTTAAAGCTCCATTTAATATAAAAATATATTAACCTACTCAACGTCCATATGCGCGACTCACTTGGATGGGGATGCAAAGTGCTTTTTGTATTTATTCTGTATACGCTGGGTTATCCGTAAAATAATAGTACTATGTCGTGATTAACCGGTAGCTAATTTAGATATTTGTACATTTTTAGTTACAGTTTTGTCTATGTTGCTGTAATCTACGTTCCAGCCATCGTGATGTTATTCCTTCTCATCACAATTTTTACATTTTATATATGACATTTGTGATTTTTTCGTTTAGGTACGTTATCTTTTGTTTCAGTATAGATTTTTTCTATTTGTGGATGTAATTAGTTGACCGTTGAGAATTACTGGAAGGAAGTCTGGGTGGCGGTCATTAAATGAAACAACTAAATAGTTTTAGACCCCTTTGTGGGTCATCATCAGGGCTAAAAGATACAAAAGAAATACAATTTCAATGACATTACTTACAATATTATATAACCTATTGAGCTGGAGAACGTCGGTATTAAAATATAACAGAAGAACTATATATGTAAAAAACTTAATTAAAATACAATGACTATAGTATAATAATGAAAGTGTTGTACAGAAAAAAAGTCTACTAAACAAAATGTACACAGATATCAATAACTAGCTGTGTCACGCAGCTTTGGTTGGTTGGTTATTATATTTTATTGGCACAAAACATCTCGGTCATCAGTGCCAGACACTCATTTTTAGAAACTAATTTAAGGTTAAATAATGAACAATTGTTTTACTAAAAAACTAATAACAACAAATAGTTGAAAACAATTAACTAATAAGAATAATCAAATAAGAATAAATAAGAATAATCACTAGTAAGAAAAAATGTAACAGCATTAGCAAAAGATAAACATATATCAGGTTAAATTACAAAACAAAAAAAAAAAAAAAAAAAAAAAAAAAATAAATAAATAAATAAAAAAAAAAAAAAAAATATATATATATATATATAATATATATATATTTATATGTAAGTAGATAAATAAAGTTAAAAATTAATTAATTAATTTAGAAAATAAAAAATAATAATTTTAAAAATAATAATAATAGTAAAATACAATTTTCAAATCTGCTTGTAAAAGTCCATTTTCGTAAGAAAGCACATCAATTCGTCAATTCTATTTATATCGTTCCCCAAAGCAACCGCGACATTGAGTGGTATTCCCCTTTGGTTCAATTTCCCTGTGTAGAAGGGACATTCCTCGAAAATATGAGTAACTGTCAGGGCTCCCCCACAATGCTGACATCTTGGGGGCAAATCCTTAGATATTAAGTGCCCATGGGTTAACCTTGTATGTCCGATTCTCAGGCGGGCCAGGACCACCTCCTCTCTGCGGTTGATGCGATTTGAGGTTTTCCAAGACTTTGGCTCACTCTTAATCGCTTTCAGCTTGCTTGGATAGCTGTTTTTCCATGTTTCATCCCATTTTTTAAAAACATTTTCAATTAGAGGGCGGGCTAGTTCTGATGGTGTTAACAGTGCTTTACCACGACCAGGGAGAGTGAGAGCCTCTTTGGCTGCCTTATCTGCCATTTCATTTCCCATTATCCCCATATGGCCCGGTATCCAGACATAATGAATTATTTTTCCGTCTTCAGCCATTGATTTGGTCAATTCCAGGATTCTTAAAATTCCTGGATGACTGGAATACATATTGTCAAGCGCTTTTAGAGGGCTCAATGAATCTGAGGCTATGATGACATTTTCTATTGGGAGCGTTCTAGAATAATCTAAAGCCATTGCGATCGCATTCACTTCAGCAGTATAGACAGAGCAAAATTGATGAAGCTTCTTCTACTAAAATATAAACATTTTGTTTTATTTGCCGAAAAAGTTAGTCCTGAATTTTGAGACCACTCGTTTAGTCGATTTAATGAGGTTTGTAGCTTCTCTTTTATACATATCAAAGATTTGGATCGGCAAAAGATTGCCAAATCATCCACAAAAAGCATCGGTTTGATACCACGTGGTAAATTGGTGGCCAGGTCACTGATTGCAAGAGTGAAAAGTGTTGTACTTAGAACACAACCTTGTGGGATACCATTTCTTTGTTCATGTGCCGTGGATAGCGAATTTCCTACTCGAACTTTGAAAAAGCGACGGCCAAGAAATTTATGGATGAAGTTCGGCATGTTACCACGGAATCCTAATGACATTAATTTTCTCAGAATGACCTTAGTATTGGTTTTGTCGAATGCTTTGTACATGTTAAAGAAAATAGCGATGGCTTGTTCATCCTGAATAAAAGTGTATTGAAGTTCTGCCTCCATTTGAACTAAATGGTCAATTGTGGATCGACCTTTACGGAATCCACATTGGAAATTTTGGATGTAATTGTTGTTTTCCAGAATCCAGGTAAGTCTTTTATTAACCATGCGTTCAATGACTTTGCACAAGCAGCTCGTTAAGAAGATTGGTCTGTAGCTTGTGGGGTATCTCTTATCTTGACCATTTTTCAAAATTGGGATTACCTCTGATTGAAGCCAGGAGTCAGGAAATTCGCCAGTCCGCCAAATGTGGTTGTAATAATTTAAGAGCCAGGTTAATGTGTTATTAGGAAGGTGTTGGATCATAGAGCAGTGGATATTATCAGGGCCTGGTGAAGAACCCCTAACACTCTTTAGCACAGCCTGGAGCTCCCACATCGTGAATGGCGAATTGTAGATCAAATTTGTATCTGGGGTCGAGCTTTGCTCGTGAATATTGCATTTCGTATTAATTTATGTGCGTTTATGGTGAGATTGGCTATAATAAATATCAACTATCAGCTACTCTTTGTTATCATTTAAAGCCCGATCTTGACTTCTTCCTGTCAAATTTACAATAGCAAACCAGTAGAAGTGGTTATACCCATAACCACTTAATATGTAAAAATAATCGTCACAAACCATTTTTAAAAAATAAATAACAATTGAATATATTTTCATAGGAACCTACACTCGAAACAGATATGAAACGCAATATGCTTAAAAGGGTCGGTCACCTGTATGTAGTGACCAGCCAGGTGCCCTTAAGATTCTTTAATGAGAGTAAAAAACGACCTTAGTTATGCCCTCCTTCGAAAGGGACGTAAAATGGTAGTCCCAAGCCTTTGCGACTCCATGAACTCGTTAAAGATCTCTACCCTAACTAAACATGGAGAGGAAAAAATCATCATACGATTAACCATAGTAGTATAAAAGTGACGTTAAACGAACAGATAACAACAGTAATATGCTTAAATATATTTGTGATAAAATCTTAGTACCTTTGCTGATACATATCAGATTAAGACAATTTTACGTTTAGGTTGTTCAACCACTTTTTGGGCGAAGATTTTCAAATCCTGCCTTATTGCACATCTAGGCGGTAAGACGAACCTCCAGGAAAAATTTTAGCCTCACAACCATAGTAATTTTTTAGATACCAGAAAATTGAGTGGTACTTTCTTTTATAAATATAGACATACAGCTAATAAAAGTCCTAAATATGCTTAAAATAATAGTTCTGATTATTATACTCGAAGAAATCAAAAGAAATAGTAATTTTTTTAATTTATTTAAATTTATAAATGTATATGCTTCAAGGTAATAACGATTAAAGTTGAAAATGACTCTTGAAATAAAACATGACTTAACAATATAGATTGATATAAATATTTCCGAGTTGTGTAACCTTCTATATTCCCCAGTAGCCTCATCTCTCTTCGGACCAAATATTTTAGTAACTTATTTTCTAAAACCTTTAGCCGTCGTTCGTCCTTCAAAGTAAGCGGCCACGTTTCACCGTCTTAAGAATATCAGTTTTATAAATTCTAACCGTTAAGTTTTTAGAAAGAAGCTAAGTAATTTCACAACTGAATTATTACACGCATTTCCCGCGTTTAACCAGGACTTTATTCCCTCCTGGATTTTTTTTTTCGTTATCATTGAACCTAAATACTTAAATTTCTCTACGTGTTCAAAAGTATACCCTGATATATCAATATCACTATGATCGCCACCGTCTCTGCTACAAATCATATATTTTGTCTTTTCGGTATTTATTTCGAGTCCTATTTCTTTACCGGTTTTTATTAACGGACTTGTATTTAGTTGTTTAGTTTCCGTGTCTTCCTTGTACCAAATAGCAGTACCAAATCATCGGCGTATCCCAGAACCGGAATTTTATCACCCAAATTTAAACCTTCTTAGTACATGTCACTTTTTCTTTGATATATTCTAAAGCGACTTTGTCTGCATTAATTTCTGTTATTATGATTGCTATTAAGAAGTTTTTAAAATAATATATTTTAAAGTACTTCCGCCTAAATGACATTTTTAGTTTTATTTTCTTGTGGCAGAAGAACATACTGAGTTTCTCCGCAACCCGATCTCGACGTAAATCTATTCCTCCGTGTTTAAATGGAAAAATATAAATTAACGGGAAATTGAATTATTTAAAAATAAAAGGTAAATCATTTGGAATCATTGGGAAGCGAGGTTTTTTTTTCTCCCAAATTTTCCCCGTTTTTTCTCAGATTTTCGACTGATTCTTCGGTCCTATTGGTTGCAGCGTGATGTTATATAGCTTATAACCTTCCTCGATAAATGGACTATTTAACACAAAAAGAATTTTTCAATTAGAACCAGTAGTTTCTGAGATTAGCGCGTTCAAACAAACAAACAAACAAACTCCTCAGCTTTATAATATTAGTATAGATTTACATGAATTATGAAGTAGAGTGGAGATACACTCTAACACATAGGGGATATACTCTAACACTTTCATTATTATACTATAGTCATTGGATTTTAATTAAGTTTTTACATACATAGTTCTTCTGTTATATTTTAATACCGACGTTCTCTAGCTCAATAGGTTATATAATATTGTATGTAATGTCATTGAAATTGTATTTCTTTTGTATCTTCTTAGCCCTGTTGATGACCCACAAAGGGGGGTCGAAACGTTGGCAAACAATAAACAGTTGAAACTATTTAGTTGTTTCATTTAATGACCGCCATCCGGACTAATTGAGACGTTGATTTCCAAAAGGTACTAAAGGACATTTTTTACGAAATTAATTTTTTGACATACTTATATTATCCTTGAGTTTTAACTAAATCTTAAATTTGATTGTATCTAATGAACACTCATGTCCTTTAATAACGTGATTTAGAAATGCTATTAATTTCTTAAGGTACTTATTACACATTTATTTTCATTCCAAATCATAACAGAACATTTCATTTCATAACTTTAATATGTTTTTATTAATATATTAAAGAAATAATTCTAGATTTTAATGCGAAAAGAATCAAATTAGCTGGTTTAATAATATAATAATGAGAGATTTTCGCGCTTCCTGTAAAATTCCCCAGAATAGATATAGCACCTTTTGGAAATCAACGTCTCAATTCCTTCCAGTATTTTTTTTCTATTTGTTCGCCGTTTTCTTCCGAATTTTATTTTAGCTAAATTTCAGGATTATTGGTTAACTTAAAACTAAACTAAATCAACCGAATGATTAAGTTTAGGGTTTAAACCTTAATCAGATAATTAACCACAGCTTAAAGGCGGCTTCAGCTACAGTCCTATCTCTTTCTCTCTCTCTTTCTCAATCTCTCTAGACTCGTTCCTCACAAAAGTTAAATTAGATTTCAATCAGACCAAAGAGATTTTTCAATTCGCAACTAAACTTCACAATCTCATCTCCCCTTCTCTACCTCGAGCGGATTCAAAATCGATTTATAGGAAGTTATCTGCTAAAGGGTTGGCAAGATTTATTGGGTCAGGAAGGGGGGAGAAGATTTCTAATCCAGAGCTGAAAACGATCTCGGCAATTGTGGCATTATTCCAGGGGAAGCGATTTAAAATATTTTCTTCAACCTCATGAGCAAAAATCTGGTGCGGGCAACACACGATTTTCACTTACCTCTGTTTTAAAAATCGATTACAGAATTTTCAAATACAGTTTGAGATAAAAATCAGTGAAACTATTAAAGAATTAATTAAATTGAATTTCTAAAGAAACATGTGTTTTATTAAAAAATCAATTACATTATTATCTAAAATAATCACTTAGTTTTATGTTCATTTCATCACTCTCTATTAACTTTTAAAAGCTTGTGTATGAGATAATATTTTTCTAAAATCTTTAGCTTTCCAACGGTATATCATACATGTATATTACTGCTCTTATGTTCAAAATCAAAAAATTGTATCAAAAAAATATTTATTCAGTTTTCTCCTTTAGTTGGGTATCGAATTCAGTCAATTTATATATTTACCTGTTTTTCATTAGTGGTAACAAGGTAATATAGTTATTTTTATAGAATCAACCAAATTAAAGGTACTTTAGAGGAAGAAAATTTAAAATATCGGCATTTAAGCCCTGTCAGACCATTTTAATCAGAATAAAACCTACAAGATATTAAATTGAGTTTCTAAAGAAACATGTGTTTTATTAAAAAATCATTTATATTATTATCTAAAATAATCGGTTAGTTTTATCGGCTTTTCATCGCTCTTTATTAACTTTTACAAGCTTGTGTATTAGATAATATTTTTTTCTAAAATCTTTAGGTTTCTAACGGCATATTACACATGTATATTACTCTTCTTATGTTAAAAAACAAACAAAAGCATTAAAAAATATTATATCAGTTTTCTCCTTTAATTGGATAACGAGTTTGTTCAACTTATATATTTACCTGCTTTTTATCAGGTTATATTGTTATCAACAGTGGTAACAATATAATATGGTTATTTTTATAGAATCTACAAAATTAAAGGTACTTTAGGGGAAGAAAATTTAAAATATTGGCATTTAAGCCCTGTCAGGCTATTTTAATCAGAATGAAACCTACATGATATTAAAACCCATTAAACTTTACATCGGTATAGCGAGTTTAATCAAGATCGTCGGAACCGTTTTTGAGAAAATTATTAAAAGGTGCAAAATGCATAGTATAAACTGCCTCTTCTGGTAAGCTCATTTTGATGAAAAAAGTTTTGCCACGTCTCGAACGTATAGTTGTCTTAAATATGAAATTTCAGTTTCATAGGACTTACCGTTTCCACCCGGGAGTTACCACACACGGGCACACAGACTTTTTTGTTACCACACATAGACCTTTTCGCTGACTTTGGTCTTTTGAATCCAGGGGACCCTAAAACGTGTATTTCCGTTGAAAACTGGAATTCGGAAATTTTCACGATCGCAATACTTTCCCTTTCTATACATTTCACGTATAGGTAAGTGAAAGTAAAAAAATAATCTGTACTGCCGTGATAGTTTAAAAAAATGTAATATATCGCTGCCTCAAGAAACTGTGAATAGTTTATGGTAATACTCATGCTCTGATGAGGCACATAGCGGAGTGAGTAAGAAAGTGTTGCAAAGAATACCGCAGTGTTTATTTTAAACCTTAATCCACTCCTGATATAATATTCACCCTCCTCCAACAACTTCTGTAACTTCTTCCAAGAAGATGGTCGGCTAGTCGGAGAAGATTTAAGTGTCTTGGAAGTCTAAATAATGCAAGGGCTATAAATATTAAAGGAGGGATTAATCGTGGGATATAAAACCAGACCTGGAAAGTGGAAGAAACAATGATTTTTAAAAAAAATAAGAAAGAGAACATTTGTTTATTACCAAAGTAAGTATGAATTTTTTGTTTAAATTATTTTATGCCATTTTATCATTTAATTCTGATCCTCTCGCCGTTTTAGGCTGCTTCAACACTTACTAGACAAACGGTCAAACCTTCCTCTGAACTACAAAAGGCTCATCTACATGACTATTTTAAGACCAATCTGGACTTATGGAGTAGAGCTTTGGGGCTCTACTAAACCATCAAATTCTTCCCGCATCCGATCCTTACAATCCAAAATCCTTCGTAAAATCCTCAACGCTCCTTACTTTGTCACGAATAAACTTATCCATAAAGACCTTAATGTTCCCTTTGTTACTGATTTGGCTCGGACCAGGTATCAATCCTTTCATGACAAACTCCATTCGCACTCTAACCCACTAGTTTCAATCCTTTCTTCCTCATCAATTCCGGATAATCCTCCGAGGCGCCTGAAAAGGAAATGGCCCCGGGACCTTCTAGTTTAGAATATTTTTAGAGTCCTTCCGATGGGAAGCTTCTCTACATGTATATCAAGTCATTGTATTATATAACACATCACATTTACTTGATGTATTTTTGTTAATACAGTTGTAAATACCAATAAAATGATTTTAAAAAAATAATAAAATAAAAAATTCTGATCCTGAAGCAGTATCGTTAAATCTCTAAAGGCACCATTCCCTTGTCGAACACTGGTGTAATCCTTGCCGTATTAAGGTGAACGAAAGAAAATACACACACATTTATTTTGCCTATAAAGGTTTAACTAAGGAATCTATATAGAGTACTTGCCATCTCACAGGTATGGGTCAACCATTTTATGTCTTCTCTAAAGGACGGTATAATCAATGATTTTTATTTATTTTAAAAATTTATAATATATTTTGTCTCTTATTTTTAAATTCAATGATTAACATTTTTTTTTTAGATTATGATTTTTTTATTTTTTCAAGGATATCCTTCAATGCAAATAAGATGTTACACATAAAATTACTAAGAATTAAATGTATTTTCAACATACATTTTGGTAAAAAAATAAATAAAATTCCTGAGGCGATGAATGTGAAATCAGATTACACAGACCGAATGGGGAGGTTGGTTTGAAAAGTTACCTCAGTGACAAATTGCAACGGACGTCGGGGATGACAACGAGGTTTTCATTTTTCATCTCTTGTAAAAAAAAAATTGCTGCAGGATTTTCAAATTTTGAATGAGAGAATGAACTTTAGGAACGAATGAATATAAATTTATTTGCTTTCGGGGTGATTAAGAGAGCCGTCATACATTACAATAAAAAAAATCTGGTGCGGGCAACACACGACTTTCACTTACCTCCGTTTTTAAACTCGATGAAAGAATTTTCAAAAACAGTTAGAGATAAAAATACACGAAACTCTTAAGGAATTAATTAAATTGAATTTATATAGAAACATGTGTTTTATTAAAAAATCTATTATATTATTATCTAAAATAATCAGTTAGTTTGATCTTCTTTTCATCACTCTCTATTAACTTTTAAAAGCTTTTGTATGAGATAATATTTTTTCTAAAATCTTTAGCTTTCCAACGGTATATCTGCATGTATATTATTGCTCTTATGTTCAAAAACGAAAAATTGCATTAAAAAAATATTTTATTTTATCAATTTATATATTTACCTGTTTTTCATCAGCGTTAACAAGATAATATAGTTATTTTTATTGAATCTACAAAATTAATCAAAATAAAACCTACATGATATTAAAGCCTATTAAACGTAACATCGGTTTAGCGAGTTTAATCAAAATCGTCGGAACCTTTTGTCGAGAAAATCGAAAAAAGGTGCAAAATGCATGGTATAAAGTGCCTCTTCTGGTAAGCTCATTTTGATGAAAAATGTTTTGCAACGTCTCGGACGTATAGTTGTCTTAAATATGAAAGTCAGTTTCATAGGACTTACCGTTTCCGCCCGGGAGTTATCACATACACACACACACACACAGACCTTTTTGCAGGACTTGGTTATTTGGACTAATTTGGTTATTTGGAAACGTGTATTTCAGTTGAAAACTGGAATTCGAAAATTTTCTTGATCGGAATACTTTACCCCACAGTGCTACAGTACAGTGCCCTCATCTCTCTTCGGACCAAATATTTTACGCAGCACCTTATTTTCGAAAACCTTAAGCCGTTGTTCATCCTTCAAAGTAAGCGGCCACGTTTCACATCCGTAAAGAACCGTTGGAAGAATAATAGTTTTATAAATTCTAACCTTTAAGTTTGTAGATAGAAGCCGCGAGCTAAGTAACTTGGCAACTGAATAATAGCACGCATTTCCCACCTTTAATCGACTTTATTTCTTCCTGGATTCCATGTTTTCTTGTTATCATTGAACCTAAATACTTGAATTTCTCTACATGTTCAAAAATATGCCTGATATATCAATATCACCAAGATCGTCACCCTTTCTGCTACTAATCATATATTTCGTCTTATCGGTATTTAATTCAAGACCTATTTCTTTACCGGTTTTTATTAACACACTTGTATTTAGTTGTATGGTTTCCGTGTCTTCACCTAGCAGTACCAAATTATCGGCATACCCTAAAACCGGAAAATGTCGAATAAAATTAATTTACCTAAATTTTTAGCTTTTCAAGTAGAACGATTTCGAGATTTTAAAAACAACAACTTCTTTTATTTTTTAATTTTGAAATAAATAAATTATGATATTTTTCGCGATTGAAAGGAGTGCAATACATAAAAAAATTGTATGATAATGATTCTGAAGCAAAAATCCAGTTTTTAGTAGAAAAATAAATCAAAATATATTATGGTACGTCAATTATGATATAATCCCAGGCACTTATATGTCTTATACTTTCCATTACTACATATTACTTTCGCTTACATATATACATGAAATATATAGTAAGAGAAAGTATAGCAATCGTGAACATTTCCGAATTCAAGTTTTCAAAGAAAATACACGTTTAAGGGTCGCCTGAGTCCAAATGACCAAGTTCAGCAAAAAGGTCTATGTGTGGTAACTTTTTCATCAAAATCAGCTAATCCGAAGAGCCACCCGATTTGCTCTAACATGTTTGATTAAATTCGCTAAATACCTTTACTGTTGTAAATTCTATAAAAATAACCTTATCATCCTTATTTAGAATTGATAAAAAAAACGGATAGATATTTAAGTATGACGAATTCTATATCCGACTAAAGGAGATAAGAGCAAAAATATTTTTTAATGCAATGTTTGTGTTTTTGAATTTAGAAACATTAATACAGATGTATAAGATACTGTTGTAATGCTAAAGATTTCCGAAAAAAATTATCTTACACACTAAATTGTTTAAATTAACGGAGAGCGATGAAAAGCCGATAAAATTAAGTGATTAGTAAAATAATATTACAATAGATTATTTAATAAAACACATGTTTCCATTGAAACTCAATGTTATGATTTCTTTAATAATTTTTTTTTATCTATATAAGTATTTAAAATTCTTAAATTGATTTTAACAACGGAGATAAGTGAGAGTCGTGTGTTGTAAGCACCAGATTTTTTAAATATAATATTTTTTTCTTTTCTGTTTATTCGTTTTTCGTCACATTATACTACTGTCGCTACCCGGACGATGTGGGAGTCCTAAATTCTCCCTATTCACATTTTATTAGGATACAAATATTTACGGAGTAGCTGACGTCGCAATAGCTGGAGAGCACCGTTTTACGTCCCCACTGAAGGACGCGATAATCAAGTGAAATCAATATTGGTAGGGTCTGTAACAATTTGAACAGCATCCTTCCGCTTCAAGTAATATCCTACTTAAAACGACATATTTATTTTGTTTTTTTGTTAACTTCATGCTCTGGAAAAGAGATCTTTCCGACAGAAGTAACTACAGTAAACCCTCGTTTTAAGGAACTCCAAGGGACCAAAAAATTCTCTGTTCGTTATAAAAGAATTCGTTATATCCGAAAAATATATTGTATGTATGTTATATGTCTTGGTATAAATTCAGGTGGTTAAAAAGAAATATTTTCAATACAGGCACATGTTTATTTAGAAACTATAAAAGCAGTTAAAACTATGCACTATGTACATATATCTATCTTATTTCACATTTGACATAATACTTTAAGATTAACAAAAACCATTTCTCAAAATACAAAATTTAAAAAGCAACATACAATGTCAAAATCACAGCAATTCATATAAAGTTGAAATGAAATTTTTTTTTTTTTTTCGGACATCCTGATGAAGACGCAACGGAGCCATCGATTTTATCTTTATTAGCGATAATCGTTAATAGAGGAGATTTTGACATACCGTATTTTTCAGCAATTTTCGATTTCAACCAAATTTTTTTATCCACTTCTTGGAGAATCGCCAACCTTGTATTTAAATCGATGGATTTTCTCTTGACCTCGTAGAAACCTCGAATTAAAGCAAGTAATAAAAGCAATAAAAACAGAAAAACTAGCTGAAACACACAGAAGCTGTCACAGACTGTGGATCACAGAATTGAGCTGCATAGAGGGAAGAGGTAAGAAGGATTTGGACAGATTAGCGCCGCTCTTTACTGGGAATTAAGACGCTTCCTAATTTTTGTCTTCTTCTTTTTTCGTAATAACCGAACAAATTCAATTCTGAGGTCCACAAAAGTAGTTCGTTAATTCGTTATAAGAGAATATTTCGATATTAAACGAGGAGAAAGCATAGTTTCCTATTAATTTTTCAAGAGACCGCAACGATAGTTCGTTATAACCGTGTTCGTTTAAAAGAGGGTTTACTGTATAAACGTATATATATAATTTAAAATAATATGAAAAGGCATCATGAATACATTTTATGAAAATTTACTTCAAAAACCCATAGAATAACAATAAGCCTGAAACTTCAATGCAAGTTGTTTTGTTATTATAATCTGAAGAAGCCTGAGAGGCTTGAAGAACAAACAGCCGTAACCCAAGTGTTCCCCCACTGGCTTTGTTCGCTCCAGCCGAGGGTTAACTTACTTTTAGGTTTTGCTTTCCAGAAGGCGCGAAGCAACTTCTCCAGCAATCACATCAATTTCAACTTGCGAAACTTCTAGAAGGGTTGAAGAGAACTCTGGGATGGTAGAGCGATCCATTAGAAAGGAATT
The DNA here is from genome assembly GCA_023052935.1 of Piezodorus guildinii. Taxonomy (NCBI): domain Eukaryota; kingdom Metazoa; phylum Arthropoda; class Insecta; order Hemiptera; family Pentatomidae; genus Piezodorus; species Piezodorus guildinii. The sequence goes on along the minus strand of CM041297.1, from coordinate 139,579,929 downwards.
CTCTTTAAGTTCCAATAAAAAGTGCAATCCTTCTTAGTTAATATAATGAATAAATATTGTCAAGGATAAAACTTTATCATTATATTAAAATAATTAATATATATTCACAATCATCCATTATCTGTGCAATTCTTATTTCATTAAAGTAAAAGTCTTCAAATATTATTGAGAAACTTTTAACGTTTTTTATTTTTTTTTTCAAATTTAATTCAAGAATCATTATTATTGGGTTGTTTCACATAAAATGTCCGTTTTGGGATCACTTGTAGCTAGCGTAACAGCCTCCCACGCTAAAGGTTACGGGTTCAAACCCGCAGGTGGTCCTAAGATTTTTTAATGGGAGTAAAAATCCTTAGTTACGCCGTCCTTCGGAGGAGACGTTAAAAGGTGGTCCCAAGCCTGTGCGATGTCAGGTACTCGTTAAAGATCCCTATCCTAATAAAACCTGAATAGGCAAAATTAAGGACTCCCACTGTAGCATCGTCCGATTACCCATAGTAGCATAAAGTGACGTTAAATAAATAAACAAACAAACAAACGAATGTCCGTTTTTATAGTTTCTGAAATACATAAAGGATTTTGCAGGTCTCTCTTATTTTCTTCCGAATGTTTACATCTTTAAAGTAAACAGTTACTAATCCTCTACCTTTGTATCTCTACCTTAGCTTCCCAATCAATTACCCATTTTTTACTTTCACTTACTATATATAGTAAGGGGAAGTACTTACTATATATAGTAAGGGGAAGTATTGCGATCGTGAAAATTTTCGAATTCCAGTTTTTACCGGAAATACACGTTTTAGGGTGCACTGAGTCCAAATAACCAAGTCCCGCAAAAAGGTCTGTGTGTGTGTGTGTGGTGTGTGTGTGTGTGTGTGTGTGTGTGTGTGGTTAACTCCCGGGCGGAAACGGTAAGTCCTATGAAACTGAAATTTCATATTTAAGACAACTATACGCCCGAGACGTGACAAAACTTTTTTCATCAAAATAAGCTTACCAGAAGAGGCACTTTATACCATGCATTTTGCAAATTTTTTCGATTTTCTCAAAAACTGTTCCGACGATTTTGATTAAACTCGCTATATCGATGTAAAATTTAATGGGCTTTAATATCATGTAGGTTTTATTTGGATAAAAATGGTCAGACAGGGCTCCAATGCCGATATTTTAAATTTTCTTCCCCTAAAGTACTTTTAATTTTGTAGATTCAATAATAATAACTAGATTATCTTGTTAACGCTGATGAAAAACAGGTAAATATATAAATTGAATAAATTCGATACCCAACTAAAGGAGAAAACAGAAAAAATATTTTTTTAATGCAATTTTTCGTTTTTGAACATAAGAGCAGTAATATACATGTATGATATACCGTTGGAAAGCCAAAGATTTTAGAAACAATATCATCTCATACACAAGCTTTTAAAAGTTAATGGAGAGTGATGAAAAGAAGATAAAACTTACTGATTATTTAAGATAATAATATAATAGATATTTTAATAAAACACATATTTCTATATACATTCAATTTGATTAATTCCTTAATAATTTCACGTATTTTTATCTCCGACTGTATTTGAAAATTCTTTCATTGATTTTAAAATGGAGATAAGTGAAAGTCGTGTGTTGCCCGCACCAGATTTTTAGTAATAGTATTATTGATTAACAATTGAATGTAGTTATATTATTTAATCTACATCATATGTTTCCAACGAAAATCAATACACGTTTTATTAAATGCAAATTAAAATATTTTCCATATTGAAATATATGTAATAGTTTTTCAATTGATTTTAGCAGTCGAGGTAAGTGAAAGTCGTGTGTTTACCAGCACCAAATGTTTAACATTATAAGTAGTATATTCAACGAATAAATATTCGAATTTTCCATCTATTTTTCCAAATACATCACCAAGTCAACAAAAGTATCAGATTCTAGGAATGGCCGTTTAGATACAGGAGCGGTAGATGTCAGCTTATGCTATACACGAAATGCATATTCATAGGTGTATTGGTTTCGTTGCGGAAAGCTATCAGGTTTGGAATCTGACATTACATTTCCATCCGACCGGACAAACGGAGTTGAATAATAATACACATGTTTGAAGCCAAATGGTCAGAAAGCCATTAAAGGCAACTATACGCCCATTTGAATTTAATATGATACCGTAAAATTGTATTAATAGGAACTGTGAATACGGTATCTTGAGTAATATAACAAATTTATTTTTTATCTCAATTAATTGAACAATACATCAAATCCTAGGTCCATATCCCATCTTTTACATATTTATTGAGTGTGTGTTTTTAAATAGTAGTTTTTGAAGAAAAAAAAAATTGGTGAGGGCAACACACGACTTTCACTTACCTCCGTTTTAAAAATCGATTAAAGAATTTTTTTAAATACAGTTAGAGATAAAAATGAGTGAACCTATTAAACAATTAATTCAATTTAATTTCTATAGAAACATGTGTTTTATAAAAAAAAAACTATTACGTTATTATCTAAAATAATCAGTAGAACAAGGCTTTTCATCACTCTTTATTAATTTTTTACATACTTGCGAATAAGATAGTATTTATTCTAAAATCTTTAGCTTTCCACAAGTATATTACTGTTCTTATGTTCAAAAACCAAAAATTGAATTTAAAAAATATTTAAGTTTTTTCCTTTAGTTGGGTATCGAATTCATTCAATTCATATATTTACCTGTTTTTCATCAGTTTTAACAAGACAATATAGATATTTTTATATAATCAACAAAATTAAAGGTACTTTAGGGGAAGAAAATTTAAAATATCGGCATTTAAGCCCTGTCAGACTATTTTAATAAAAATAAAACCTACATGATATTAAAGCCCATTTAACTTCACATCGACATAGCGAGTTTAATCAAAATCGTCGGAACTGTTTTAGAGAAAATCATAAAAAGGTACAATATGCATAGTATAAAGTGGCTCTTCCGGTAAGCCGATTTTGATGAAAAAGTATTTGTAACATCTCGGGCATATAATTGTCTTAAATATGAAATTTCAGTTTCATAGGACTCACCGTTTGCGCCCGGGAGTTATCACACACATACCTTTTTGCGGGACTTGGTTATTTGGACTCAGGAGACCTAAAACGTGTATTTCCGTTGAAAACTGAAATTCGAAAATTTTCACGATCGCAATACTTTCCCTTACTATATATAGTAAGTGAAAGTAAAAATATATTAATATTCCCATTCACTCTACAGTAGGGGTGAATAGGAACGGAAATGTTATTGTGTTATATGTTATTGAAAATGTTCCCATTTACAACATGTGGGGAGGATGAGAACAGTTAAAAATGCTTATTAAATTACTTTTTTTAATGAAATCTTATAAAAATAGAAATTAGGTCACTTTATTCATCCACATTCTAGAAATTAGGTCTCTTCTATTCTTTAAATGATCTGAAGCATCACGCTTCTCGAGGAAGAAATGTCAGTTAATGATGTATGCACTTAGATTGATCAAGCCCCAAGAATCTGGTAGGTTTAGAAGATCCGATTCGCTCTCCCAACTTCAATATAACTTCAGTATTCCTAAAATAAGCTTCCTCTTGAGTTGGGACAAACCTGTAACTTTGCTTGATTCTTTTGTAAAACAAACCGATGTATCCTTAATCATCTGGTTCTAAAACTTTACAAACATAAAGTCGAAAACTCTCTGTGTTTTTCAAAATACTTTAATAAATAAAAAGAGGCCAACTGAAATGTTATAATTTGTGGATAATTATTCAAATCCAGAATCATCTTCAGATGTGCATGACAACACCAACTCAGCATCAATGTCTTGCAAAGAATATTCATCTGATGTGTCTGCTGACAGAAAACAGCTGTATTCCCCTTCACCCTACACTCCAGAAAATGTGGATGCCATAACCTAAAAAATCTTTTGCAAATAATATATTGAGCAAGGAATTTTATGCAAGAAGGCAAGTTGAAGAACAGTAAACAGAAACTAAATAAGCTATATAGATAACAGTTCCATACTTACAGGTAAATTTAATAGGGGAGAAAAATTTCGTATCAACTTGTAAAATTTTTCAGAGATTGAACTGAAGTACTAACAACAAAACCATATAGTCGAATAATTTACAGAGTGTCTAGTCAATAACAACAACATTCATTTCTATACAGTGAATTAAGTGGCTTTCACGCAACTTTGAAATCATATTAAAATTATGTTCCTATTCATCCTATTTTACGGTATTTCAGTTTCGTTCGACTTTTCGGGTTCGTGCAACCTCACACACACCTTTTCGCTCGGCTTGGATATATAGACTCAGGACACCCTAAAACGTGTATTTCCATTCAAACTTGAATTTGAAAATTGAGACGTTGATTTCCAAAAGGTACTAAAAGAATTTTTTTTTTCAAAGTTGATATTTTCACATATTTGTATTCTAATGGTTTAGTTTTATCTAAAAAAACATAAAAATCCTTTAAAAAAGTATTTAAATATTGCATTTCATTCCAAAAGGTACTAAATCCACTTTTTATTTAATCCCAAAAGGTACTATATCTATGTTTCGTTCCAAAAGGTACTATATCCTATGCAAACAGATATAACCTTTCCTTTCATTTCCTTCGAAAAGTTCTATATTTCCTACTATACTGCAGAAACACCTAACCCCGTAATATATTACCAATAATTTATTGTTTTTACCATTTATGCATTTTTATTGGTTCATTTAGCACGTCTTGAATCAACGCTATTATTTTGATCACTGGTTTTAACCTAATAATAAGTTTTTAGGCTATTTGAAACAACTTAGTTGCGTCGCTTTGGTTCTTTTAGGATATCAATTAAATTAAATTTTTTCATAGTATTTCTTCTAGCAGCAACATAAATTTGGTTTAAAATTTTTCAAAAACTCACATTTTAATAGACTAATGGTATTTGATGCAGCAAATAGTTGGAATTAACATTCCATGAACTTGCTAAATATGTGAAGAAAATCTGTCTCTGATCTAACTTAGTAGTCGATTTTTTTATGAAAATTAAAGCTCAAAAATTCTTATTTATCAGTATCTATGGTTAAATTTTTTTTACACGTCGTTAATAATATAGTTAAATTTTCTAAATTCACACAAATAGTAAATACAAGTTCAAAACAAACTTCATAATTACATACTTTCTTATTATAGTGCCATAAATAGATAAATTGTCCTTTGAATATTCACTTTCTTTATAAATAATAGATAATCAATGTAATTAACAAACAAAGAAAAATATTTCTCAGAGGGTGAATAAGGAAATATACACAACTTAGTAATTAACGATATAAAGACGTTAGTTATCACTAATGTATCAGGAAGGTTATAGTGACTGTTACCAACTTATCTCGCGTTATATTCTTCCAAAAAGTACTATATCCATGTTTCGTTCCAAAAAGTACTATATACATATTATATTGTTTAAAATCATCGGAAAAGTGTAATAATTTGGAAAAATGAGTCGGCAACACATTTAAAAATCAACTTTTAATAAAAAAAGAATCACGTAAATTGGTCCAATAATAAATAAATGACACATTTTTGCGTTTCCAGTAAAATTTTTTAATGTGGATATAGTACCTTTTGGATCAACGTCTCAATTGTCAAGATCGCTATATTTTCCCTTACACTATATTTTGTTTATATGTAATTGAAATTAATGCCAGTGAATGTTTGCATATGTAGATATGTGATCGCATATACACGAAACAATTCTGACCCTTTTGCTTTCACCTTTTGCTAGAGTTAAGAGAAGCCTTTGAGCAGGTGTTAACGAGAATAGTCACGCCAGACGGCGTTTTGTTGAAGCCTTGACCTTAGGGCAAATATATGCCTAGCCCTTCTTGGAGATGTAGTCATCTAGCTAGGGCTGGTCGATGGATGGCTCTTCCGGTTTGGTTTAGGATGACGAAGAAAAAAATCTGGTACGGGCAACACACGAATTTCACTTACCTCGGCTTTCAAAATCAATTTAAGAACAAATAAATAAACGTAGTTTTTTATATTAAATAATATAGCTATGTCAATATTTTACTTATAATTATCATTAATAACTTTATGCCTTATATGTACTTTACATTGCCTTTTACAACTTTGTATATAAGATAATATTTTTTTATAAAATCTTTAGCTTTCCAACGGTTTATTAATTATACTTCAAAGTTGAAATAAAACCTGGATATGCAAAATTTAGGACTCCAACTGTAGCATCGTCCGATTAACTACAGCAGCATAACAGAGACGGGTAATGAATAAACAATGAAACAAACAAACAAACTTCAATATTGCTATTCTTATGTTCAAAAATACAAAAATTACATTAAATAAATATTTTCTACTTTAGTTGATTGTCTAATTCGTTTAAGTTATGTTCATAAGATTTTTTAATTCAGCAGCAGGATTTTTTTCTATGTTTTATAATGCAATTTTATAAACATTAATATTTTTTTTTAAATGTATGTATAGTATTTTAGTGGTCCCGGGGCCACCATCTTTTCAGTCTTCTTGGAGGGTTATCAGAGATATCTGAGGAAGATAAATTACGGACAAGTGGGTTTGTTGGGGCAGAGAGTTAAGAATGGAAAGAGGAGTATCTATCACGGGCTATGTCTGCAACAAATGGGATATTAAGGTCTTAATGGAGGAGTTGATTTGTGACAAAATAAGGGGCATTCAGGATTTTGGATTGGATGCGGGAGGAATTAGATGGTTTCGTAGAGCCCCAAAGCTCGATTCCATACGTCCAAATATGAGTCTTTTGTAATATACTGGAAGTTCTGAACGTTTGTCTAGTACGTGTTGTAGTAATCGGTATCTTCAAGCAGTTTCTTGTCGTTTCAGCCTTGTGTGAGGATTCCAAGTAAGGCGCTTGTCAAGATGGAGACCTAGGTATCGGATTTGCTCAACAGGAGTAAGGGTAATGTTATTAAAGGATACTGGGCTGCAGGAACTCATCGGTTTGCGACGAAGGTTAAAGGTGATTTGGTGGGATTTAGTGGAGTTTATTTTAATCCTCCATATTTGACACCATTCTTCAATGGCTGTGATGTGGGACTGGAGGGTTTGGGATGCAGTAGATGGATCATTATGGACGACATTAATATTTAACTTGATCTCAGATATGACATAGTTATATACTACTTTATACTAGTAGTAATTATATTACTTTACAATATATCGTTAACGCATAAATATAGTATTTATCTACGATTTTGTATATAATATACATGTTGAATAATTACGTTAGGCGTTTTGTATGTTTTTTTTTCTTCTCTATGTATTTCACACATATTCTCCATATAAAAAAAAAAAAATACATAGCTCTTAGTCCAGTAAAATAAGGAAATTTGTGGGAATTAATTCGGACAAAGCTGGAAATCGTTTTAATACCTTTTAATGGTCCTAAATACAAGTAATCTGAGTTTGCACCATTGCAGCTGGTGAGCTTAACTTTTGGCAGCCAAAAAACCTCAAAATGTTTGCACTTTTTTGAATTTTTCACCTATAACTCGAAAACGGTCACACTTACAGAAAATATGTTTCTTCCCAAAAGAACGTTAAATTTCCTATTTATAAGTACCCTTAGTTATTGAATTTGGTTTAATGGTTTGGCAACAATCCTTCGTTGAAAATAGGAAATTTTACCAACTTTCTTGAAAAACCCCATTCAGTCATTTTCAGACCTCTGTAACTTTAAACCGCTATCCAAATCGTAAAATGTTACAGAATAAAAGTTGTAGAGCACCTAATTTCAAGAGGAAGAGGCTCATTAAAATCTAAATCAGGTTGATACGATTATTCACAAAATAGGTTTTTCGATTGTTCTCTACACGCGTCGTAGCGCTCAGGTCTATGCAGAAGACATGTTGAATCTTGAATCAATACTTCCACGTGATGAATATAGGAAATTTGTGAAAGGAGGGTTCTTCACCATACGAAGGTCAGACAAATTCTGGTCCGGAATATGGACTAATATGACTATAGAACAGGTCCTTATGAAAAATAGTAAGAGGAGAGGTGGGATTTCTGGGTGAGGTATTACTGATTCTGTTCTTGCAAAATAGATAGAATCTATGCCTGCTATTATAGAAATTTTCCTCCTTCTAGAAGATTTCTGTGGCATAACTTTTGCTTCAACAGAACAGCACACAGACGCCAGGCTGTTGAGAATAAACAGGGATGATACTGATGTAGCAAAATTTGTTGAATTCTTTGAAGCTCATGACCCCTTTCCAAGTTGCCGTGTTGTAACTCTCAAATGTTTTACTTCACGAGTCACAATTCATAATAAAGATGTTCCAGTCAACCCAGAAACCATTTTTAAAAGAATTAAATTTCTCAAAAAATCAGATCAACAACTGAAGGAATTTTTGTACATACGACTTGGCACCTCACCCTTTGTCCATGTTTGATGAAATAGGAATGAGAAAATCTCGCAAATCAGTTTTTATGATCTGTTCGTTCCTATAAAAAGTAATGAAATCAACATGGCTAAATCAGTAGTTGTAATCGACGGAGGATTCCTTCTGTATCAAGTAGTCTGGCTATCAAAGGAAAAATTGTCTCCCATTATAACAAAATATATAAATTATGTAAAAAGATATTTTGGCACACCAGGGACGACTATGGTTTTTATGCCTACCCTGAACATCCTAAGGAAAAAAGCACCAAATGTGTAGAGCGATTGCGCCGCCCAGAGAAAGCTTCTGCAGCCAGATTGGAAATTGATGACACGATGGTAGTAGCAACCATGCCGAAAGATCAATTTCTTAAAAATGATGCCAACTGCTGGGAGAAAAGAGGGATTCTGTTTTTTGAAAGCGTGCGAAGATGCAGACACCCTTTTTGTAGAAACTGCCTTAAAATGGTTCAACAGAACTATGAACGAGTTATAATGGTTGGCGTGGACATAGACCTTCTGGGGATTTTGACATGACATAGTGATGATAGTCCTTCATCAAACGTAGTGATGATGAGACCTGGAAAAGGAATATCAGAAAACACTATTTATTCTGCAAAGCTGTTCTAATATAGCGATACTATAAAGCAGCATCTGCCATTTATACACGCATTGAGTGGTTGTGATACCACTCAATGCGTGTATAAATGGCAAGGAAAACTGAAGTTTGTTCATGCAATGCAGAAGAATATCCATTTAGAATCTTATGCTTCGGTATTCTTTGATGAGCATGCTTCTAAAGAGGATGTAATTGCTGCAGGTAAACAGTTTTTTATGTCAATCTATTCTTCAAAGGCTGCAGAAACACTGAACGACCTCCGCTTCCAGCTATACTATAGCAACCTCTCCAAACCCGGATTTGACCTGGCATCATTGCCCCCGACCAATACTGCCGTTGAGCATCATTCTCATAGAACTTTTCACCAGATCCAGCACTAGTATGGTATAGACAAACCACCTACCTCATAGGGCTGGAAGCTTGGCCTGATCCCTACAACTACTACCAAAAATGCAGCCCCACCTGAAGTAATGAACACAATTTCATGTAAGTGGGCTGCATGGGTAGATGCAGCTGTCGTAAACATGGACTTAAATGTTCAACGATATGCTACAGGTGTAAGGATAATAATGTACGAACGCCCCCTTCGCGACAGACCTATCATCTCAGATCCAAGGATACTATGACGAAGATGAGGACATTGTAGAGGTGGGAGGGGAGATGGACGAGATGCCACCGCTTGTCGCTTTAGTGAAAAACTCATCCCAGGAAATTCACCATTCATCAAACCCCCCAGAGAAGAAAAAGCGCTTAACGTAAAGAAAATATTTTACATTTAACCTTTCACTGAATTTAATTGTAGGTAACTACCAAATATAATAAAGTGCAAAAAAAGATTTTATTAATACAACCTATGCTTCCTCCCTTTAATTTAAACTATACCGTACGTTATATAAAGAATATTATAGATAAAAATAAATAATATTCTATAATATGTGGAATGCGATGTACCTAAGCACTACTTTCGAGCCTACTTAAATATTCAATTGTAGTTACCACTTGGCTAGTTACATAATTTAAGATACAAATACTGTTATTCCCTCTATTAGTAAAACGATAGCAATTCGAATGTGTTTAAGGATTTTTTTGAGAAATTGCAGATTACCTTCTATGAAGTAATAATGAAAAACTTGTATGCAAGATCGAACCAAACAAAACAATTGGGTGCATGGGGGGAGAAGGGGGAGGAGGGACATGTTGGCATAAGATGCAAATGCTATTATTTCTGGTAAAAAAAATAGCAACAAGCACTGCAGAATGTGTTCAATGAAACATGATAATAGTAATTCATTATAGAAGGATTGTTGCCATACCATTAAACCAAATTCAATAACTAAGGGTACTTATAAATAGGAAATTTAACGTTCTTTTGGAAAGAAACATATTTTCTGTAAGAGTGACCGTTTTCGAGTTATAGGTGCAAAATTGAAAAAAGTGCAAAAATGTCGAGGTTTTTAGCTGCCAAAAGTCAAGCTCACCAGCTGCAATGGTGCAAACTCAGATTACTTGTATTTAGGACCATTAAAAGGTATTAAAACGATTTCCAGCTTTGTCCGAATTAATTCCCACAAATTTCCTTATTTTACTGGGCTATCTGTGCATATTTGAGAAATCATAGCACCACATGATTCAATACAAGGATAGTTTGTAATGCGGTACAGTATATCCGAAGCGCCGGCTCTACTAAAATAGACATCTGGAGAAACTTCCGTTCTAAAGAATCTATGAATTAATTTTTTAGAATAGGAAAAAAATTAACTTTTTTTAATCTATATTCTTGGCTTCGGCGATAAAATGATTTTATATTGTATGATTTATACCAGATTTTTTATTAAAATCAACTAAGCACGTGTAATAATTTATAATTAATTACAAATTTCAATAAATCTTTATAAAAATATTTACCACACACATAGACCTTTTTTCGGGACTAGGTCATTTGGATTCAGGGAACCCTAAAACGTGTATTCCTGTTGAAAACTGAAATTCGAAAATTTTCATGACCGCAACACTTTCTATTACTATATATTTAATATGTAGTAAGTGTAAGTAAAAATAGAGGTACAGCAACTTCTAACTTACATGAATTACCACTTCATACTATGAGTTTTAAATATCTTTATAATTTTCTTGTATACGACCAAAACAATTTTGATTAAACTACTTAAATCTGTGTATAATTTTCTGTAGTATATATGGGTTTATTCTCAATGAAACAGTCTGATAGTGCTTAAACGCCTAATCTTCAAAATTGCCACCCCTTTATTGTATGCATAATTTTATAGTTTAAGCATCCAATTTAGTATTGGTCGAAATCTTACTAATATTGTTATACGAATCAATAATATTTAAATATAACTATATTATACTAACATGCATTTGGAGTGATTCTATAATCAGCTGGTCGGTGATAGCCTCGAAGGAGCTTAACTGCGTTTTCATCCTAATAGCATCTAAATAATATCATTAAAACTTGATTTCATAAGATAATAGAATTATTAATTTATCTAGAACCAATTTATCAATCAATCCCTAAATTACTTAGCATTTCCCTTTGATATAATTTAGTTTCGTCTCAGCATAAAATCCTTGCCAGTAGTTTAATTTTTGTTAAACATTTTTTTCGCTGACTATTTATATGGTTTAAAATATTTCTTTCAATCTATTCATTTGTCGTCACTTTTATGCTACCGTTGGTAATCGGATGATGGTATATTGTAAGTCTTAAATTTTGTATTTTCAGGTTTTTTAGGACAGGGATCTCTAAGGAGTACCTGACATCACATGCTGAGTATTCAGCAACCCAAAGGTTGGGTAGCTATTTTTAAGTATTCTCTCTCTCTCTCTCTCTCTCTCTCTCTCTATATATATATATATATATATATATATATATATATATATATATCGAGACCATCTATTTTTCAGTAATCGAAGAGGCAAGGATCGAAACGAGTAGGAATGAAGTCTTCAATGGAAAGAATGGTAACTGCTTTGAGCCAAATTAATAACATTTGTGAATTCAGAATTATAGGAAGGATTTTGGATACATTAAATAAATACGTTAATTCAATAGTAGAGCTCTAGAGCTGAACACCGTATGAGCTAACGTTGGAGTTACACGATTTTAATGTAAATGACTATTTAAATTTATTATATAATAAATGTTAAATTCACTGTAAACAGTAGGAACAGTTTTCTTAAAAGTGATACTAACGACACACAGATTATTTTGTGAAACTTACAAGTTAAGGATCACAAATGTGCTCTACCGATTTTGATGATTTTTTTAAGGTAAAATTACTCCCTAGAAGTCGCGTAAAAAAATTGGAATGTTTGTGCACAAAAAACACATTTTATTTAATATTTCTGGTTCTAGTTAAGGTAGAGAAATAGGTTTGGGGTCAAAATTACTCTGTTTCAAAGCTGAATAATTAAAAAAAAAAGATATTAATATATATAAGTTTTATGTTAGGTAATAATTTAAATAATCTCGTCAAAACAGTACTTCTAATACGGCTTCTTAAAAACTGTGTTCCTCACTTTGAAGTGAAAAAAAAACTGAAAACGCAATTTCACTTGATCATCATTTTCAAAATGTTTTCCTTTGACGAAGTTGTCTAAATTCCTCAACAGGTGGTAATCTGTTGGAGACAAGTCGTGAGAATATGGTGGGTGCGGAAGAACTTCGTAGTCCAGTTCTTTCAATTTTTGCACGGCATGTTTTGAAACATGGGGTCTTACTGCTGCTCAGTGAGATCATGAGGTACCCATGCATCGAGATTTTTTATGGGTAGGGGTTTCCTTCTACTGTATGTTTGAGGACATCGTTGTCTATTACGGACGGAGGTCTTCCTCGAGGCAAGTTTTCCAAGTCGGTATTCCCAGCTGAAAACTTAGCAAACCAACGGCGAATTGTCCGTTCATTAACACTCCCTTCCCTAAACGCCTTGCAAATATTTCTAGCGGCCTCAGCTGCTGAATAGCCGAGTTTAAACTCGTACAAAAATAGCGTGTTTCCATGTTCATATTTTGAGGTATACTAAAAAGTGGGAAAAAGTTACATATTACTCATTCGGAAGAAAACAACAGAGACCTGCAAAAACCTTTATGTATTTCAGAAACTATAAAAACAGACATTTCATGTGAAACAACCCAATAATTCGAGTATATTGAATATAATTATATGACTGTACAGAGATGTAATGCCCCAGTATTACTTACTATATTGCATCCTAGTAATATTGAGACCCTTGCGTTTCAATTGAGAGTAAAGGGAGAGTAGAGATCTCTAGGGATATTGCTAGGAGATACTAATTACTAAACTTGGGGCCATGTCTGACATAGTCCAAGCCAACACACTCCTACGTCTAAAGGCCTCTGGGGGGTTTGAATACCTCTCTGCTAGGGTATTAATTAAGAGAACACTCTAATCTATAATATTTTACACTAAATTTAATTTTTTTGTTATAGATAAATAGATAATTGTTTAAAAAAAATTTCAGCATATTACAACATAAATATAACAATTTTACAATTTACTAAAACATAAATAGAACTACGATCTTTTAGACCGTCTAGTCCGGAGCCGATCTGTTTAATTTTACAAATTATACAACGGTAAAATATATGATACTACTATTATTATTACTATCATCAATTATCATATCATCAATGATAATTACTATCATCAATTGGGATCACTTGTAGCTGGGTGGCTAGCGTAACAGCCTCCCATGTCAAAGGTCACGGGTTCAAACCCGCAGGTGGTCCTAGGATTTTTTAATGGGAGTAAAAAATCCTTAGTTACGCCGTCCTTCGGAGGGGACGTTAAAAGGTGGTCCCGAGCCTGTGCGATGTCAGGTACTCGTTAAAGATCCCTATCCTAATAAAACCTGGATAGGCAAAATTTAGGACTCCCACTGTAGCATCGTCCGATTAGCCATAGTTGCATAAAAGTGACGTTAAACGAATAAACAAACAAAACTATCATCAATTGATATTAAGAAGACATCAGGCTCAAAACAACAAAGCAATAACATACCAACAGTTTATGCTTGACATAGCTCAGTAATGCCCTGATGGTGGCTTACAAGTTTGAGCCGAAACGTCGGCAAAATTAAAATATTAAAAAAGACTGACTCCCAATTATTTCTATCTACGATAATTTCTACAGTTGACTTTACATCCCCAACAAAGCAATTACAATAAACAATTACTATACATATATATATATATATATATATATATAATAATAGACCTACCGAACCCGAAGGTTCGATGCCGATACCACCAATACAAATACTTCAAGTTATGATTTATAGGGTACAGTATTGTTTAATAGGAAATTTTTCGATATGGAGTTGATTGCCATTTGATAGCTTCTGCTGCAAATATATTTTTAAGGATAGTGTAGGTTTAAGGAGATATTTTAATCAATTCATTACCTCTATTGCTTGGCTATTGAAAAACCATCAAATATATGTTACTACTATTATTATTACTATCATCAATTACATTTACTATCATCAATTGATATTAAGAAGACATCAGGCTTAAAACAACAAAGCAATAACATATGGTACATAAACCAACAGTTTATACTTGACATAACTCAGTAATGCCCTGATAGTGGCTTACAAGTTTGAGCCTAAACGTCGGCAAAATTAAAATATTAAAAAAGACTGACTCCCAATTATTTTCTACTACGATAATTTTTACAGTTGACTATACATCCCCAACAAAGCAATAACAATAAACAATATATATATATATATATATATATATATATATATATATATAGATAATAATAGGCCAACTGAGCCCGAAGGTTCGATGCCGATACCACAATACAAATACTTCAAGTTATGATTTATAGGGTACAGTATTGTTTAATAGGAAATTTTTCGATAGCCATTTGATAGCTTCTGCTGCAAATATTTTTTTTAGGATAGTGTAGGTTTAAGGAAATATTTTAATCAATTCACTACCTCTATTGCTTGGCTATTGAAAAAACATTTTTCGTTTCGACCACGTTTACCTCCTCCATTTCTTGAAATTAATGTTTTAGACTTATTCAAATTGACCTCTAAATTCCGCCTTTGACAATATTTTTCCAAATCATTAATCATCGGCTGTAAAGTTTTAGGGTCAGTAGCTATCAATGTGATTTCGTTCGCATATGCCAGTAATTGTAACTAATTTTAATTTTAGAGATTGCTTAGAGGCTGAGTTCAAAACCCATTATCTCCCGTTCTTTTCTTAAGGATATAATGAAGAGAGGATTCATTAACAGTTACACGCCAACTACAGCAAGGCCCGTCAGCCGACTGGTAACAACTCACAAAAGAGTATAGAGGGATGATACAAACCTACTATATTCATCGAGACTGACGGTGTATTTACTTCTTTAAATAAATTGCTTTATCACTATTAAGGTAGTTTATATATATATATCAGGTCTCGACTGTTGATAATTTAAGTTTGTGTTGTTCTCAGGTTTCAGTCAATGAATAAACAATTTTATCTATGCGACGTTTCGAGAAGTTATTGTTCTCATAATCATGCCTTAACAGTGGAAAAACAAAAAAACAGAACATTAATATTATTATACAATAATTAATATATGATGTTATTGTTAGAGATATAAAAAACAGTACACTGAACAATGAATAATCATGCAGTAGGTATTTTAAATTAGGATTTACATTAAAGATATTATTATAAAATTACTTACAATTTTGGACAAAATAGTGTCTTAATTAGACATGTTTAGCCTGTTTATTTTGGAACATCTGAACAATATTTAAAAAGGAGAGTATACCAACACAAATATAGCTGCACTTCAATTAAAAAAGACCCAAATAAACCTGACCAAACTGCCCTCACTACTCATTTCAGAAAAACGGGACATTCATTCAAATTTCACTCACCGAAAATTATTCATTATGAAAAAAACAGCTTCAAACGAAATTTTAAAGAAATGATTACCACAGAGAAATATAAAAATCGCGCCATAAATAAAAAATCGGATGTCCAAAACCTTAATGCATGTTACTCAAATTTGATAAACACATATTAAAATTTAAAGAAATAAAATAAACGTCTTAATAATAATACGAAAACAACTCAACAATCGGAGAGGGAATACCCTAGACTCCTGACGTCATCATAAATTCCTACAAAAATATTCCATACTTGAACTATTCCTTTTTTATTTTTTCAGTGTTCTTTCAAAGCTTGTAGGCTAAACATGTCTAATTAAGACACTATTTTGTCCAAAATTGTAAGTAATTTTATAATAATATCTTTAATGTAAATCCTAATTTAAAATATCTATGTACCTACTGTATGATTATTCATTGTTCAATGTACTCTTCTTTATATCTCTAACAATAACATCATATATTAATTATTGTATAATAAATATTAATGTTCTGTTTTTTTTGTTTTTCCTCTGTTAAGGCATGATTATGAGAACAATAAATTCTCGAAACGTCGCATAGATAAAATTGTTTATTCATTGACTGAAACCTGAGAACAACACAAACTTATATATATATATATATATATATATATATATATATATATATATATATATATATATATATATATATAAAGTTTTGTTTTTTTTTCTATAATGAACAAGGAAAAATATTGGCCTACCTTAATAGTGATAAAGTTAGTTCAATGCCAAACAGGAAAACATACCTGAAACAAAAGGAGAAGAAAATTAAGATACAAACTTTTTAGGGAGTAGATTATTTTCTTAGTAGTAATAAGAAATATATAAACAAAATTTAAAATGTATTAATCAACTAATATACCATTTCTGAAAATATGATCAGTAATATAGATGTAAAAAAAAAAAAAGAAATGCGCCTTCAGTATTTCTCCCTGAATGGGAAAACAACAGTCATGGAAATGCTTGTGGTTCGCTAAGCCTATTATTATTATTATATTATAATAATTAAAATAAAGTACGAACAAATCGTTTAGCTGAGAAATATATTATAGAAATATTTTCCTGTCATCATAAATAGAACCTTTTCAAAAAGTAAACCAGGCCAGTTCATGGCGATAATAGAAAACTTGAGATAAATGTTGTGGACGAAAACAGACATGAATAAGAATGAAGATATTTTCCTCCATACATAGCGGAAATAATGCATCCATACCTCGCGGCGGTTAGTTGGCTCAGGACCAAATAGAGCGAGCTTCCATCTCCCTCTACATTCACCGTCTGTTCCGGTAATCCCAACCCAATGGCTGGCTTAATTTTCCTCTATCAATGTCCTAATTTGTCTACAATACTACCAACTAGACCACTGTAAACGTTTTGCATAACTATAGATTTGTATACGATCTAACTAAAAAATTCGTTTAACGTTATTTTAATAGATTCTTCAAGGAGAAGGTCCAAGTCTAATTGAGATTTGGAGGCTAATATTTAACTTTACAACCATTTTATTAAGTATTGATGCACAACGTTTCGGAGCTATAATGCCATCTTCTGGTGCAAAGAACAATTTTATTTCAGGTAACTGGGTACTCACCTTAGATAAAGTTGTTCTTTGCACCTGAAGATGGTGCATATAGAATATAAAATGGCATTGTAGCCGAAACCTTGTGCATCAATACTTAATAAAATAGTGGTTAATTTAAATATAAGCCTCTAACTTCATTATTTTAATTGTTTACAAAGAAGATGCATGTGAATGAAGGGAAGATTGTGTTAAGGCAAATCTCGAAAACATAAATAAATAAATTCTTTATTATCCTGGGACATGTCCTTTTAGAATAAAAAATCTGGTAAGGGCAACACACGACTTCCACTTACCACCATTTTTAAACTCAATGAAAGAATTTTCAAATACACTTAAAGATAAAAATACGTGAAACTATTAAAGAATTAATTAAATTGAATTTATATAGAAACATGTGTTTTATTAAAAAATCTATTGCATTATTATCTAAAATAATCAGTTAGTTTTATGTTCATTTCATCACTCTCTATTAACTTTTAAAAGCTTGTGTATGAGATGATAATTTTTCTAAAATCTTTAGCTTTCCAACGGTATATCATACATGTATATTACTGCTCTTATGTTCAAAAACGAAAAATTGCATTAAAAAAATATTTTTTCTGTTTTCTCCTTTAGTTGGGTATCGAGTTTATTCAATTTATATATTTACCTGTTTTTCATCAGCGTTAACAAGATAATTTAGTTATTATTATTGAATCTACAAAATTAAAGGTACTTTAGAGGAAGAAAATTTAAAATATCGGCATTTAAGCCCTGTCAGACCATTTTTATCTAAATAAAACCTACATGATATTAAAGCCCATTAAATTTTACATCGATATAGCGAGTTTAATCAAAATCGTCGGAACCGTTTTTGAGAAAATAAAAAAAGGTGCAAAATGCATGGTATAAAGTGCCTCTTCTGGTAGGCTCATTTTGATGAAAAAAGTTTTGTCACGTCTCGGGCGTATAGTTGTCTTAAATATGAAATTTCAGTTTCATAGGACTTACCGTTTCCGCCCGGGAGCTACCACACACACACACACACACACACACACACAGACACACACACACACCCCTAAAACGTGTATTTCTGTTGAAAACTGGAATACGAAAATTTTCACGATCGCAATACTTCCCCTTACTATATATAGTAAGTGAAAGTAAAAATACAGAATTCACAAAAGGTGCTTTGAAATTTTATAGTAAATTAAATACCACTTATTAATAATTACTTATATAAAATAGACATATTCAAATGAGAAGAAAACAAAATCAACGACAAAATAAAAACTTATTTACAATTATAGTGTTATGAAATTAGGAAAATATAGTGTTATGTATGTATTGTGTAATAATGTATTGAGAATAATGAGGGATTAAATTCATTATTAGGAAATTTGTATATTAATCAAGTAAACATTAACAAAGCCTTTGTCGAAAAAAGTTCAAATGGAGTTTACCTACCTCCCTTGGGTTCCCCGTGTGCCCCCTCCCGCGATACCCCAGGAACTTCATAGACCCCCGGCAGAGAGTATCACCGACAAGAGTATTAACGGTCAGTAGACAAAGACTGGACTTCAGGCACTTCTCATATCAGCCCTGCCTCCCTTTGTCATGACCACCGATAGGAGATCTCTAAAATATTGTATTTTTGAAAAAAAAAGACGGGGTAGAAGTGACGAGTGTGAGAATCGAGAGGCAGAAGAGGTCATTCGTATTTGACACACAGAAAGTGGAAGACCTTCCACGGAGGCAGTCAGAGATCTTAGAGAAGTCCGTCGGGCCAGATGCTGGGGATGAAACCGAAAAGGGAGGCCTAAGACCGATCCCACCTTCACCAGCCAGCTAAGTGTTTTAAACGCATTTATTTGTTGTAATATTGTTTGACATAACTATTATTTCCCTCAGTATTCTCATTCAAAGTTCTAGACGTTGTGTAAAACATAATGAATATGTATGAGTTAATAACAATAATAATGTCATTTATTGAAACTTGTTTAATTTAATCTTCCCCTGCATGCCTATTGGGATTGGTAAACACGATACCTTTAGAAAGAAATCCAATGGTTACAGTAAATATAGTCTATGTATACATTAAATATATAAACTAATGTAGTTTTTGAAGCTACCATTGTCTTAGAAAAACAGCTGGCCAAAAACATAGCAATAAGTTAGGACGGTCATTGGATTGAATTTTGCATAATTTAAGAAATAAAATATAAATTCCGATCCTGAAACAGTTGAATGTTTTTAGAGGGCAACACTGGGTAGTGTAGAACATGGCGGAAAGTGTGAGGTAGAAGTTAAAATGAGTGGGCCAAGAGTTAACTAGACTTTAGAAATTAACGAAAACCGGGACCGGAACAGCGAGTAAAAAAATAACTCGAATAACTCCCATTTAAAACTTTTCTAATCTAAATACTTGCTCAGGGAGTAAATCAAGGGGCATAAAAACCACCTAAAACAAAATTTAAATGTTGACATAACAGAATGTTTACATACTATTAAAAGAATACTAAATCTAACCGAATACAAAATGTAACAGGATACAAAATGTAACCGAATACAAAATGTAAACAGGATACAAAATGTAACCGAATACAAAATGTAACCGAATACAAAATGTAAACGAATACAAAATGTAACAGGATACAAAATGTACATTACAATGTACATGTAACATATTTACATTTAGTATTCGGTTATATTTAGTATTCCGTTACATTTAGTATTCGGTTACATTTAGTATTCAGTTACATTTTAGTATTAGGTTAAATTTAGAATTCGGTTACATTTAGTATTCGGTTACATTTAGTACTAAACGTAACCTGTAAATAAACGTAACCACATACTGAATGTAACCTTTGCTATATTTAACCGGTTACTAAATGTAACTGATTACTAATAATAAACTGTTACTAAAAGTATCCTGTTATTAAGAGTGACCAATTATTAAGAAACCGGTCACTAAAAGTTACCTGCTACTTAAAGTAAACTGTTACTAAAAGTAACCGATTACCAAATATACCTGCTACTAAATGTAACGGATTACTAAATGTAACCGATTACTAAATGTATCCGATTACCAAATATAATCTGTTACTAAAAGTAACCTTTCACTAAGAGTAACCTGTTACTAAAAGTAACCTTTCACTAAAAGTAACCTTTCACTAAGTAACGTTACTAAAATTAAACTTGTCACTAAAAGAAACCTGTTACTAAAAGTAAACAGTTACTTAATAACTGGTTACTTAAAGTAAGCTGTTACTGAACGTAACCTTTGCTATATTTAACTGGTTACTAAATGTAACTTATTACCAAATTGAATCTATTACTATAAGTAACTGGTTACTAAAAGTATCCTGCTATTGAAAGTAACCTGTTACTAAGAGTAACCAATTACTAAGAAACCGTTCACTAAAAGTTACCTGTAACTAAAAGTAAACTGTTACTAAAAGTAACCGTTTACCAAATAAGCCTTTTACTAAATGTAACAGATTACTAATTGTAACCGATTACCAAATATAATCTGTTACTAAAAGTAACATTTACTAAATGTAACCTCTTACTATAAATAACTTGTCACTAAAAGTAACCTGTTACTAAAAGTAATCTGTTACTATTAGTGAATGGTGTCAAAAGTGGAGAATTAAAATCAACCCTACTAAATCCCATCAAATTACTTTTGTTCGGTTTTCGACAAAGGGAAAAACCTATGTCCGCCTGTCCCACTAAATCCTTTAGCGATATTACACTCACCTCAGTTGAACAGTTCCTGTACCTAGGACTCCATCTAGACAAACGTCTTACTTGGAATCCTCATATTAGAATGAAACGACAAGAAACAGCTCGTAGGTACCGTTTACTACAAAACTTACTTGACTAACGATCAAAACTTTCCACATACCACAAAAAATTAATTTATATTACTATCATTAGGCCTATTTGGGAATATAGGATTGAGTTATGGGGATTCACCAAACCATCCAATTCTTCCCATATTCAATCCATGCAATCCAAAATCCTCCGAAAGATCCTAAATGCCCCTTACTTTGTCACGAATAAAATAATTCATCAAGACCTAAATATCCCATTAGTCGCACATCTAACTCAAACTAGATATACCTCCTTCAATTCCAAATCACCCGTCCACTCCAACCCACACGTCCGCAACCTCTTATTACCATCTAATCTATTCCTGATAATACCCCGGGGAGGCTGAAAAGACAAAGGCCTCGCGACCTACAACATTAAATAAACAATGAAGAGCTACCACTGGGTAGTTTCTTCACATGCTTGTATCAAGGCCATTTAATCAATTAACACATTTTCTTAATGTATTTTATTGTATTCGGGTTGTGTCACATGAAATGTCCGTTTTCAAGGTATAGAATTTTTATTTAAAATACGATATGAAAACAAGATAATTTTATTCGAAGTATTTACCTTACTTTTCTGCACATTTTTCCCTACGTGACACCGACTTTTTTATCCCCGAACTGAAAAACTCTGAGCATTGAAGTGAAACAAAATCTGAAAACGCACTTTTCACTTGATCATCATTTTTAAAAACTTTTCCTTTGACGAAGTTGTCTAAATTCCTGAACAGGTGGTAATCTGTTGGAGACAAGTCGGGAAAATATGGTGGGTGCGGAAGAACTTCGTAGCCCAGTTCTTTCAATTTTTGCACGGCATGTTTCGAAACATGGGATCTTGCTGCCGCTCAGTGAGATCATGAGGTACCCATGTATCGAGCTTTTTTACTTTCCCAATACACTCTAAATGTATGGAAACGGTAGATGCACTTGCATTTAGTTGTGCTGAGAGTCCTTTGACTGTTTGGTAGGGTTTCCTTTAACTATATGTTTGAGGACATCGTTGCCTATTACGGACGGAGGTCTTCCTCAAGGCAAGTTTTTCAAGTCGGTATTCCCAGCTGGAAACTTAGCAAACCAACGGCGAATTGTCCGTTCATTAACACTCCCTTCCCCAAACGCCTTGCAAATATTTCTGGCGGCCTCAGCTGCTGAATGGCCGGGTTTAAACTCGTACAAAAATATTACACGAAATCGCGTGTTTCCATGTTCATATTTAGAGGTATACTAAAAAGTGGGTAATTGATTGGGAAGCTAATGTTTATAATACAAAGGTAGATGATTAGTAACTGTTTACTTTAAATATGTAAACATTCGGAAGAAAACAAGAGAGAACCTGCAAAATCCTTTATGTATTTCAGAAACTATAAAAACGGACATTTCATGTGAAACAATCCAATATAATACAGTTGTATATTTCTTTTTAAAAAAGTTAAAGTTGTGTGTTCTGCGCACCTGATTTTTGTCTTACGTGTAGTATGACTTATTTCAGACAAAAAAATCTTGTAAAATGTTCAAATGAAACACTAGTTGTGACTGTATCCGACCCATGATCACTGTTTCCTCCTCTACAATGCATTATTAATTGAGCCGTTGGTTGCGTAGTTGACAGAACATGGCAGCGTGTAAACACCCTGTAAATAAATGATTTCCATTCCCGAGTGGGGTTGAGAGCTGGCGTTATTAAATAGGCTAGCCTCTCTACACTTTGCCATAGCAGGTCCTTTAATATTTCCAACATTACTCTCTCACTTTCATTAACTTCGCTGTTAATATTTGAATTATTTTATTTCCTTGCATTAATCATTTTTACTTTCACTTACATATATAAGAAATATACAGTAAGGGAAAGTATTGCGATAGTGAAAATTTTAGAATTCGAGATTTCATTGGAAATACACGTTTAAGGGTCCTCTGAGTCTAAATGACGAAAAGAAATTTCATAATTTAGCAGCTTATATGCCACTTAATACCATGCATTTTGCATCTTGTAACGATTTTAAATATTAAAATACAAGTGTGTTAATAAAAACCGGAAAAGAAATAGGACTCGAATTAAATACCGATAAGACGAAATATATGATTAGTAGCAGAAACGGTGTCGATCTTGGTGATATTGATGTATCAGGGCATACTTTTGAACACGTAGAGAAATTCAGGTATTTAGGTTCAATTATAACTAGAAAAAATGAAATCCAGGAAGAAACAAAGTCCCGGTTAAAGGTGGGAAATGCGTGTTATTATTCAGTTGCTAAATTACTTAGCTCGCGGCTTCTGTGTAAAAAATTAAAGGTTAGAATTTATAAAACTATAACTCTTCCGACGGTTCTTTACGGATGTGAAACGTGGTCGCTTACGTTAAAGGATGAGTTAAGGTTTTCGAAAATAAGGTACTGCGTAAAATATTTGGTCCGAAGAGAGATGAGGCCACTGGGGAGTTTAGAAGGCTGCACAACGCGGAAGTGCGGAACTTGTATCCTGTGAATATAAATGAGTTGATAGCGTCGTGGAGACTCAAATGGGCGAGTAAAATTGTTTGGCTCGGTGAGGAACGGATTCCGAAAAAGTTGGTGTTTGCTGACGCGACTGGTAGCCGTCCGAAAGGTAGGCCGAAGCGTCGTTGGGAGGATTGCGTTAAGACTGATCTTGGGGGCTTGGGCTTGAACGGAGAACATTGGACGATTCTGTGTTGACGGGATATGGTGGTATCGGCATCGAACCTTCGGGTTATTATTATTAACGATAAAAAACGGCTCTATCGATTAAACTTGATTTGATTAAACTTCCTATACCAATGTAAAATTAAATTGGCTTTAATGTGGTGTAAGTTTCATTCGGATTGAAATAGTATAAAAGGGCTTAAATGCCGATATTTCAAATTTTCTTCCTCCAAACTACCTTTCATTTTGTAGATACTAAAAACATATCCATATCATCTTGTCACTATTGATAAAAAACAGGTAATTAAATAAGTTGAACGAAATCGATAGCTGCAAATATATAAACTGCAAACATATTTTTAATGCAATTTTTCGCTTTTGAACATCAGAACTGTAACATAGATGTATATCGTTGGAAGATGCATGTAGATGCATACCGTTGGAAAGCTAAAGATTTAAAAAAAATATATATTATCTTATACACAAGCTTGTAAAAGTTAATAAAGAGTGATGAAAATCCGATTAAACTAACTTATTATTTTAGATAATAATATAAAAGATTTTTAAACAAAACACACGTTTCTATAGAAATTCAATTTAATTAATTCTTGATTAGTTGCACTCTTTTTAACACTAACGTTATTTGAAAATTCTTCAAATATTCTATAATTTCTATAAAATTCTTTGATCGATTTCCACAACGGCGGTAAGTGAAAGGAGTGTGTTGCCCGCACCAGATTATTAACTTGTGTGAACTAATTAAAATCCAGATCCGGCTCCCTAGCATTTAGAGCCATCCAACTACTATTTATTCAATATTTAATTTATTTTCAGATAAATACACACCTTGTTTATTGTGTATATTGAATACTACCCTTACAAAAGAATATTCTATTTCGAAATATATATGAATTCCGAAAACAAGACCTCGAACATAAATGGAAACACATTTAATATAGATATAGTATATACAGGACAGTGCACCCTACGTTGAGATGATAAAGCGAATTGGCTGCGGAAGGCATTACATCCACACCCTATCTAGAACAATAGCATCACGCCGGCAATAACGGCAAACACTCGGAACTCAGTATAGGGGGAGGGGTTTAGGCCCCCCACAATATTAGGGCTCTGCTCCTGTACCCTAGGGGTCCGGGTCTGTCCTAACGACCGTACTATAGCACGAGTTGCGTCCGAAATGACCATTCTTCGAGCCCAACTTCCGGGTTATGGGAGTGTTAGGATAACCTTTGATGGTCATGAGGCGGAAAATTATCAGTATATACAATTCCGGTAAATGCTACTTTAAATTGTCTGAAAAAAAAACGTAACATTTTTCAATTCTTGTAACATTAATATTGGGATGATTAAAAAAAAAAAAAAAATCTGGTGCGGGCAACAAACGACTGTTACTTACATCGACTTTTATAATCAATTTAAAAACTATTAAATATACTTATACAATTGAAAAAATATTTTTAATTGATTTTAATGAAACGTGTAATTATTTTCGTTGGAGAATTATGATTTAGATTAAATAATATAACTACATTAAATTGTTAATCAGTAATAAGTTTATTATCCATTCGTCACTTTACATTACCTTTTTCAACGCTGTGTATCATATGGTATTTTTTCTAAAATCTTCTCTTTCCAACAGTATATTACTAGGTCTATATTACTGTTCTTATAATCTTCTTCTTTCACAAGCTCCTTAGTGCCTTTCAGTGTGGAGCACCAGCCTCATTCCATCGCTTCCACTCATCCCTTTGAATGGCCATATTTTTCATCTGGGTAACTGATTTGCCTCTCTTTCTTCCGAGTCCCTCCAGGTACTGCATATACGTAGTTCTGGGTCTGCCAACCATTCTCTTTCCTATTGGTTTGGCTTCCATGAACCATTTCACTCTTCTGTCTCCTGGGAGTCTACACATGTGCCCAAACCAGCGCAGTTGGCGTTCTTCTATTGTCTCCTTCAGTGCCACCACTTTCAATTCTTCCCTGATGACTTCGTTTCTAACGCAGTCCCTTCTTGTTTTTCCAATTATCTTTCGCAGGAATCTCATTACAGAGGCCGTCATTCTATTTATAACTTGCTTTGGGCCTGTCCAGTGCTCTGCTCCATACAGCAGAATAGGAAGGAAAATTGTTTTATAAAGGACTAATTTGGTGGCATTATTTATTTCTTTTGTTCCAATTATGACTGATTTGATAGTATGCGAGGTTGGCCTTTCTAATCCGGCAATTTACTCCATGTTCTTTCCTTCCATCATTGCTTACGGTTGTGCCCAAATACTCGTATGTGTTTACAGTTTCGAGCAATTCACCATTGCAGGTCACATTCACGTTTGTTTCGTCTCGCCTTACTTTCATGATTTTGCTTTTTTGCGCATTTATAGCCATTCCCTTTCTATATAGTTCTTCTCTCCACTCATTAACTGCTTGTTGTAGGTTCTGTGAATTTGCTACTAGAACTATATCATCAGCGAAAATCATGGCTTGGGCTGATACAGGCATCAAGTTTCTATACCCAATCAGGGTTCGTGTAGTCCTTCTCTTACACATTTTATAATATTTCGTCCATGAAGGTTATAAATAGCAAAGGACTAAGGCTGTCCCCCTGTTTGACCCCAACGTGGAAATAGAAAGGCTGGGATTCTTTTCAATTTAGGCGTATTACTCCTTTTGGACTCTGATAAATGGACTGCATAGCTGCAATAAATTGTTATAATCAGTAAACCAAAAATTACGTTAAAAAATAGTTTTGCTCTTTTATCCTATAGTTGGTCATCGAATGTGTCCAACTTCTATATTTAGCAGTTTAATAGCAATACTAATCAGATGATATGGTTTGTACAAAATGTTTTTTTGGAATGTACAAAATTAAAGGTAGTTTAGAGGAAGAGAATTTAAAATATTAGCATTTAAGCCCTGTCAGACTATTTCAATCAGAATGAAACCTACATCATATTAAAGCCCAACAAATTTTATATCGATACATAGAGTTTTATCAAAATCGTTAAGAGCTGTTTTTGAGAAAAAATGCATGGTATAAAGTAGATCTTCCAGTCAGCTGATTTTGATGAAAAAGTTTCTGTAACATCTCGGAAGTATAGTTGTCTTAAAATATGAAATTTCAGTTTCATGGGACTTATCGTTTTCGCCTGAGAGTTACCACACACACACACACACACACACACACACAGACCTTTTTGCGGGACTTGGTTATTTGGACTCAGACGACCCTTAAACGTGTTGTTCCGTTGAAAACTGGAATTCGACAATTTTCACGATCGCAATACTTTCCCTTATTATATATCTCATATATAGGTACGTGAAAGTAAAAATCAAGTTAATATTAATACTCAAAACGGTCTTCTTTTTTTTTTACTCACCCTACTAATTACTTATTTTTAGGAATGTTTAGAAAATAATGAAATTTTCTATCTTCTCATGAAAAAATCATAACTTGACGGAAACCTAAATATTTTACTTTATTTTTAACAGCCCTAATCAACGTCATAAATATTAATAAAAACCTGCTAAAGCAGTAATATAAATAATCGACTCCTGGAGAAGAGCCATAAGAAACCAGAAGATGGACCGAGATCTCGCGGGACAAGAGGTTCATCCGGGCGGTGCGACTATGAAAGAGGAATGAGGACCTTTGAGAAGAATGCCAGAGAAGTCGTCGTCAAAGAAAGTCACTAAGGCAACCTCTACGTGATTTGGGAGGCTTCTGAGCTTCGTGATTCGGGTAGCTATTGGCTGAGATGTGGAGATTTCAGATTAAGGTATTCATAATCAGCATTAAAAATTGTATATTCCATGTTGGCATAAGATGTATCTAAATAATCAGGAATTAAGTTATTAAACATGATGGTGGATAGTTATAGTATTATTCATAGGCGCAGGCTGGGGAGGGTAGAAGGGGTCCCGGAACGAAAGGTTAAGTAAAATTAAATTCCAAAAAAAAAAATATATATATATATATATATATATATATATATATATATATATATATATATATATAAGTTTGTGTTGTTCTTAGGTTTCAGTCAATGAATAAACAATTTTATCTATGCGACGTTTCGAGAATTTATTGTTCTCATAATCATGCCTTAACAGTGGAAAAAAACAAAAAAACAGAACATTAATATTATTATACAATAATTTAATAATAAATAATCTGTTTTTTTGTTTTTTTCCACTGTTAAGGCATGATTATGAGAACAATAAATTCTCGAAACGTCGCATAGATAAAATTGTTTATTCATTGACTGAAACCTAAAAACAACACAAACTTAAATTATCAACAGTCGAGAACTGATCAAACAATATATATATATATATATATATATATATATATATATATATATATATATATATATATATATATATATACCTGGCATCGCACAGGCTCAAGACCACCTTTTAACGTCCCCGCCGAAGGACGACATAATTAATAATTAAAAAAAAAAAAAAAAAGGACAAAAAAGAAAAGTTTTGTTTAGTACGTGTATCATAAATATCTAGGGATCACTAGTAGCTGGGTGGCTAGCGTAACAGCCTCCCATGCTAAAGGTCACGGGTTCGAACCCGCAGGTGGTCCTAGGATTTTTTAATGGGAGTAAAAAATCCTTAGTTACGCCGTCCTTCGGAGGGGACGTTAAAAGGTGGTCCCGAGCCTGTGCGATGTAAGGTACTCGTTAAAGATCCCTATCCTAATAAAACCTGGATAGGCAAAATTTAGGACTCCCACTGTAGCATCGTCTGATTAGCCATAGTAGCATAAAGTGATGTTAAATAAATAATCAATCAATCATAAATATCTAGTCATATTGTAGGAATCATCATCTTCATTATGTACCTCTACAACCCATGAAGGATTTTGGGCTCAGTACATATTGAGATCTAACTGTTTCTAGGCAATGAGGTGATTTTAGCCGCCAGGTTTCCCCTCCCCCCCATTTTGGGTACCCACTTTAAAGAGGCTGGGATACCACTGTGCACCTACAGGATCTCCATACCCTTGGGTAGGCCCCCGGACGAATTAGGTAAATAAATAATATGCCTCCATAGCCGGGATTCGAACCCAGGACCCGGAGAACAGTAGATTAGTGCTCTAGCAACTAGACCACACCACTCTCTCTATATAGTCATAATAAAGTTGAGGCTGAAACCAGCCTTGTCAGCTTGTTATTCTCTACGGATTAAAGTAATATATTCCTTTCACTTTTAACAATATTGAATATTAAAAACGCTATTTTCCTTATCTGTACTCGGAATGTAATAATTTTTAATAATTTATCTTTATAGTGTCTTGATATATTCTATATCTATATATCTATTTAGGGATCACCAGTAGTAGGATAGCTAGCATAACAGCCTTCAAACCCGCAGGTGGTCCTAGATTATGCCGTCCTTCGGAGGGGACGTTAAAACGTTGTCCCGAGCTAGTGCGATGTCAGGCACTCGTTAAAGATTCCTATAATAATTAAACCTGGATAGGCAAAATTTAGGACTCGCACTGTAGCATCGTGAGCCACAGTATCATAAAGTGACGTTAAATAAACCTTCTAAAAATATTTTTTCTATATGTATTGTCTTAAAAAACTGGTTGTTGTCTTTTGCTTTTTCATAGCTCGGAAGATGGCTTTAGTCATTGTAATTTAATTAACCGATTTCTATACATATCTTGTCCCTTTTTAAGTTCTCATAT
The DNA here is from genome assembly GCA_023052935.1 of Piezodorus guildinii. Classification (NCBI taxonomy): domain Eukaryota; kingdom Metazoa; phylum Arthropoda; class Insecta; order Hemiptera; family Pentatomidae; genus Piezodorus; species Piezodorus guildinii. Next base: position 139,550,105 of record CM041297.1, on the reverse strand, counting down.
TGACATCCTTTAGCTCAATACTTTTTTATAATAGTATATTTATTCTCATTGTAAATGTATCTTTTTATCCCTCATGATGACCCACAATGGGGGTTGAAACTACTCAATTGAGACGTTGATTTCCAAAAGGTACTATATCCACTTTAGAAAATTTTACAGGAAACGCAAAAATCTGTCATTTATTTATTATTGGACCAATTTACGTGATTCTTTTTTTTTATTAAAATCAAAAGTTTATTTTAAACAATATAATATGGATATAGTACTTTTTGTAAAGAATTAAGAGGTATATAGTACTTTTTGGAAGAATATAACGTGCGATAAGTTGGTAACAGTCACTATAACCTTCCTGATACAACATTACCGATAACTAACGTCTTTATATCGTTAATTACAAAGTTTTGTAAATTTCCTTATTCTCCCTGAAAAATATCTTTCTTTGTTGTTTAATTACATTGATTATCTATTCTTCATAAAAGAAGTAAATATTCAAAGGACAATTTATCTATAAATGGCACTATAATAAGAAAGTATGTAATTATGAAGTTTGTTTTGAACTTGAATTTACTATTTGTGTGAATTTAGCAAATTTATCTATATTATTAACTACGTGTAAACAATATTTAACTATAGAGACTGATAAATAAATAACTTTTGAGCTTTTATTTAACAAAAAAAAAAATCAAATAAATCTACTTTTAAGTTAGATTAGGCACGGTTTTTCCTCTCACATTTAGCAAGTTCGTGGAATGCTAATTCTAAATATTTGCTGGATCAAAGACCATTATTCTATTAAAATGTTAGTTTCTGAAAAATTTTAAACCAAATTTATGTTGCTGCATGAAGAAATACTATGAAAAATCTTAATTTAATTGGCAACCTAAAAGAACCAAGGTGACGCAACGAAGTTGTTTCAAATAGCCTAAAAACTGATTATTAGGTTAAAAACAGTGCTCAAAATAACAGCGGTGATACAAGACTTGCTACATGAACCAATAAAAATGCATACAATTATGAAAACAATAAATTAATGGTGATATAATACGGGATTAGGTGCTTCTGCGTATAGTAGGAAATACAGTACCTTTTGGAAGGAAAGGTTATATCTGTTTACATAGGATATAGTACGTTTTGGAATGAAATGCAATTTTTAAATACTTTTTTAAAGGATTTTTATGTTTTTTAGATAAAATTTGATGACGAATTTAGATAAAACTAAACCATTAGAATACAAATATGTGAAAATATCAACTTTGAAAAAAAATGTCCTTTAGTACCTTTTGGAAATCAACGTCTCAATTGTTTCATCCTTGGACCGCCACTCGGACTAATTCCTTCTAGTAATTTAACTAATTAAATCAAATATGAATCGAGGTTTTATATATATATATTTACGCTTCGAAAGCAGTTTCGCTTGTTCCTACGAATAGTTAGTTGGATTGGCTTCTGACCCAAAAATATCGGACCAGTGCTTTCAAAACGTTTTCGCAATCGTCCAAATTCGACCGCCTGACCGATCCCTAAGATGAAGCTTACAGTTAGGCTGGAAGACTAGCGGTTGATGGTAGGCAGGCTATGGTTGTGATCAGGGTTACCAGAGCGTTCCTTGCAAGGGACCGTGCAGTATACTGGCTATTATGCTCTACATCCGAATGCCAATTCTCTAAAATGGTCTGCTCTAATTTTTTTTATATTTGTTTTGTACCATCTCCTTTGATCTTATCATTCCGCCATAACCACACACGCCATGAAACCGACTTTAATGATCATGGCATATAAAATAAAAATCTGGTGCACGCAACACACGACTTTCAATAACCTCCGTTGTTGAAATAAATTTGAGAGCTTTAAATGAACTTTATAAACTAGAATAAGCAAATGAGTTGTAATAGAAAAAGCATAGGGGCATACAAAAAGCAACAGGACCCAGTGGTGCATTCTGACTGAAAAAAATAAACTCAGGTTAGGAGATCACTCATCCAACTTATTTTCAGGCCTGGCCGAGTTATGAATGGTATGTCAGTTGTAGCCATGTTTTGTACAAGTTTGTTTCTCTGTCCATTTAGTATGTCGTAAAATCGTTTGTGAATCGATCGAATGTGAATAATTCAATAAATAATCTATTATATTATTATCTGCAACATTCAGTAAGTGGGGTCACCTGTAGCATGGTGCCAAGCATAATAGCCTTCTATGCCCAAGATCCTCCACTGACGCGGCTGAGAGCGAGGGTCTAGGATCTCTTAGATTCCGCTTTTTCCTCCACAAGTGGAGGGAATAGCCCAGTCTGGGGTCCCTATAGCACTTGTATATTTTGTATATTGTTTGAATGATGTTTGTTTATTAGCAAACTTTTATTTATCTCAATTATAGGTCAATGTTTTGATTGTTTTGTTTTTATATTTATTATTATTTAATTCTATATATATCATTTATTAGTATTTATCTCAATTCTAGGTTGTTTGTTTTCTTATTTTGTATATATATTATATTTTATTTAATTTGACTTTATCATTGTATACTGTATATATTGTGTGAATGGAATCTTATATCACTATTACTAATGTTCATATAGAAACAAATTGTAATATATCTCAATAAATAAAATTAAAAAAAGGACATATGGTAAATTGGCATGAAATACACGGCCGGACAAAATTAAAGGATCACTTCAATATTTCAATATTTTGAAATGACTGAACTGTATAGGGTATTTTTGAAAATATTCTTTTTTCTGTGTAAGTCACACTTTATTATAAGGGTAATAAAAAATTCTTTTCTAGAAATTTTTAATTTTTTAAAACAAATCAAAAAATAAAAATGTCCTACAGTCTCAAAATGAAAAAGTAAATCTTTGAAATGAAATGAAATAACAAAACTGAATAAAAAGGAAGAATTCGAGGAAAACGATCAATAATTGGTATTCCCACCTCTAGCTCTGATAATTGCTTCCATTCTCCTGCCCATCCCATGGGATCTTATATCACTATTACTTACGTTCATATACAAACAAATTGTAATATATCTCAATAAAAAAAAAATGCCCAAGATCACCGGTTCAACCAGCAGGTGGCCCTAAGATTTTTTAATGGGAGTACAAAATCCTTAGTCTGTGCGATGCCTAGTTCTCGTTAGACCTAATCTAAACCTATCTAAACCTGGATAGGCAAAATTTATGATTCCCACAGCAGCATGATGTGAAGTTAAAAAAATAAACAAACAACTCTGCTTTTTATCACCGTTCATCACCTTTTAAAACCTTCTGTATAAGATAAAAAATCGATAATATTTAGCTTCCCAATGGTATAATGCATTCTTACTCATTACTCCGTTGGTTAGTTATCAAATTCGGGCATATCTAGCTGTTTATTATCAATGCTAATAAAATGATATGTATCATTTTTTCGTATCTACAAAATTGCGATTTGTAAAAAGAATGATAAATTACCAGGTAGAACATTTTACAGGTAAGATTATAGTTGAAATATATTTAGTTAATGTTTATATTATATTGTGTTTGATAATAGAAACTATGCCCTTTTTGGATAATTTAACATACATATACAATGAAATTTACAGATGACAAAATAAAAATAGGGTTCAGTGGTTAAAATTAATTTATATTATAATGTTGACATGAATAAGTGCATAATTTGTATATCATACCCTATTAAATGTAAACATCAAATATATTCCAATAATCATTACTTTAACTGAGAAATGAAATGAAATTGATTTGGAGATTTATTCTTTTTTACGCAGTTATTTGTTCTTGTGGTCAAATCAGAAGTAAAAGACTAGTGACACATTTCTACAAATGAAATAACAAGGACCTATGACGTTGAGGAAATATGTTGTGCGGGTTTGCACACCAGATTGATCCCACCCCTCTATATATACAAACACCTTGACTGTAAGGTGGTAACACTGAATCACCATAACCTTTCTCATCAAAACATTTAAAATGATATTAAGGTCATAAGTATATGAGCTTATAACAACATTCTATTAACTTGTACGACTTTTTTTGTTGCTTACCAACTTTTTAAAATTCTTATGCTTTCCAACGTTATACATCTATTATACTATTCATATTTCAATAAAGATTTTATGAACATGGAAACACGCGATTTTCGAGTAATATTTTTGTATGAGTTTCAACTCGGCCATTCAGCAGCTGAGGCAGCTAGAAATATTAGCAAGGCGTTTGGGGAAGGGAGTGTTAATGAACGGACCATTCGCCGTTGGTTTGCTTTAGTTGGTAGTTTTCAGCTGAGGATACCGACTTGGAAAACTTGCCCCGAGGAAGACCTCCGTCCGTAATAGACAACGATGTCCTCAAACATACAGTAGAAGGAAACCCCTACCAAACAGTTAAAGGACTCTCAGCACAACTAAATGCAATTGCATCTACCGTTTCCAGACATTTAAAGTGTATTGGGTAAAGTAAAAGTAAAGTAAAGTTAAAGTAAAAAAGTTCGATACATGGGTACCTCATGATCTCACTGAGCGACAGCAAAACCCCATGTTTCAAAACATACGCTACATAAAATTGAAAGAACTGGGCCATGAAGTTCTTCTGCCCCCACCATATTCTCCCGACTTGTCTCCAACATATAACCACCTGTTCAGGAATTTAGACAACTTCGTCAAAGGAAAACTTATTGAAAATGATGATGAACTGAAAAGTGCGTTTTCAGATTTTGTTTTACTTCAAAGCTCAGAGTTTTTCAGTTCGGGGATAAAAACGTTGGTGTCACGTTGGAAATAAATCTATATTCGAATAAAATTATCTTGTTTTCGTATCGTATTTTTAATAAAAATACTTTACCTTGAAAATGGACATTTCATGTGACACAACCCAATATATATATAGAGATCTATATATATATATATATATATATATATATATATATATATATATATATATATATATATATAGAGAGAGAGAGAGAGAGAGAGAGATTGATTGATTGATTGATTGATTTTTATTGTCTTAGGGCCAGAGGCCCTTTCTTACAGACAAAATTATAAACTTTTTACGTACAAATGTGCCATTTAAAATATAATTTAATTACTTATCTACTAATTTTACAATGTTTATAATTATAATTAACAGAAAAATTTTTACTTATTATCTTTTCCTAATTTTAGAAAAATATGAAATAATATATAGGCAATATCCTGAAGGAAGATAAAAAAAAAAAAAAAAAAAAAAAAAGGAATGATGCTAATAATAAAGGATAATGAATAGGAATAATAAAGTAGAAGGAATATCAGGAAAGAGATAGGAAATGGCAACTGGTTTACAGAGAGCATAAGGCTTCAAGGCGCACTCGTCGTCGAGTCTCCGTCAAGAAATAGTCGAATGCATGCCCTGCGGAAGGAGGATGCGAACCTGTTCTCCACCGGAAGCATGTTGAGCTCTCTCGCGGCCGCAGCGTGGAAAGCATTTCTAAAGGTCTCGGTTCTGCACGCAGGTAATTGGAATAGACCCTGCATTCTCTCGCTCCGCACCTCCACGAATTCACTTCTTAGTTCCTCCGGAATCCCTGTATCTAGTATTTTACGTGCTAGGCACATTAGGTTGATTCGGCGATATTCTTTGACACGCAGCCAGCCTAATTCTTTCGTTAATGGAGTTATATGCTCGTCCCATTTGGCGCTAAAGATAAATCGGATTGCGGTGTTAAGGGCTCTCTGAATCCTGCTGTCCTCGGCGTCAGTAATGTCCAAGTAAACCGAATCGCAACACCATACTAGAGGGCATATAAGAGCTGATACTATCCTTCTTTTGACCTCGGCTGGCAACAAACGTTTCCATCGTGAGAGGGAATGCATCACACCATGGACTCTGCTCACGACTTGACTTGCGTGGTCTCGCCAAGACAAGGTACTGTTGATAATTACACCTAAGACCCTCATCTTGACACAACGCGGAATAATTTGGTCAAGTATCGTCAGTGGAGGCAGCAATGCACCCTTTTCAGCTTTCACCACCAGTTTAGGGCTGCCGATCAGCATCCAGCTTGATTTCTTGCTGTTGAGGTAAAGCCTGTTTTTAGTTGCCCAGAGCCGAACTTCTTCTAAATCAGTGTTCACTCACTGCAAGGTCGAGACTACGTCTTCAGGAAACGCAGAAGCCCAAATAAATACGTCATCTGCAAACATATGTACTCTGCAGTTTCTGAGTGTATTTGCTAAGTCGTTGATGTAACATAGGAACAATAATGGTCCCAAAACTGAACCCTGTGGTACACCTGCACTGCACTCCAACCATCCCGACGCGTCACTTAGAGTCCTTACTTGTTGTGGTCGCTCGCTAAGATACGACTTGAGCCATTGCAAGACCGGCTCCCCAACACCAAAGCTTCCGAATTTGCGTAACAGCGTAACATGGTCGACCGAATCAAATGCCCTTGTGAAGTCTAACGAGACAAATATTGTTACCATTCGATCGTCCGTAGCTTTCCTTATATCCTTCAGAATAGTGTGGAGCGCCGTACATGTGCTACGACCCTGTCTAAAGCCCGATTGATGTGGAGACAGTAGGTGGTTGTCTTCTAAGAATTTCCTTAGGTCCCTCTCAACCAATCTCTCAAGAACCTTCGACAAAACCGGCAATACAGCGATCGGTCGATAATCCGATAGTTCACTAGGCTTTGTTTTTTTGGGAATAGGTCTAATAATTGCACGTTTCCACGCATCTGGGAACCTATATTGCTGAAGAGATGCATTTAGTATGTTGACAAGCACATTGTTATTCTCCATTAATCCGATCATTACCTTCGAGATACCATAATCTCCCGCCACACCGGACTTGACCGTACTGATACTCCAAGCTACATCTTCTTCGCAGATCTCTTCAAAAATGAGGTCGTCTACTTCTTCGTTAGTAGGTAGAATGTTGTTTGTATCTTGTATCTTGACTAATGGATGGGAAGAGAAGAACTGATTGAGTTCATCAAGATCACAATGGACGTCTGCTTCACTTCTCTTTGTCTTGACGATTCTGTGGTCCCTCAACTGTTTCCACATTATGCCAGGGGCACAATCACTGAGATCTCTAGCTAAAATCCTTCTCTTGGCGTCTCTAACAGCAGTTTTTACCTTATTTTTGTAGCGCCTGTATTGCAGTGAATCTTCAACAGAACCGCCTCGTGTCATCATCCAGAAGAAGAAGTCTCTCCTTGCCATCAGTAACTTGATATTCTCGGACATCCAGGGAGAGGGCCTTGTTTTTCGCCTCTTGTAGGTCCTAAGTGGAGCGTGCTTATCAAACACCTCTTTTAACTTCTTGCTGTATATTTTAACTTTGTCGTTAACATGATAGGAGTTATATAACTCAGACCAATCGATCATCATCACTTCCAATTTAAAGGCCTCTTTATCTATGTTCTTTAGATTTCGACTATAGGAAGGAGAAACTTTACACAATTCAGGTCCCCTTTTATAAAGCACAAAAATAAGTTCATGGAGAGAGAGAGAGAGAAATGTTATAAATCATATACACGAAACTAAACAAAACAAAAAACGAACCAATATTTTACAAGATGAAATGTATTTTACCACTAGCAATGATAAATGAAGTCATCGTTACAAAGATCCGTCATTTCCAACTAGACGGTGCAAAAGAATCCTAAATATTCTGGCTGGATGGAAAAAACACCCTCATCTCTTCTCTTATGGAAGGATCCATTAATCATACAGTAAATTCCTCACATTTATATATCCCTAAGTGACGTGAGGAAATGGATATGAGAATATTAGAAGAAATGAAATGTTAAAATGAAAAATAACGTTATTTATTGTAATAAGATAAAGCTAAAATTGCTATTAAAATACTTCGAAAGAATATTCTTAAGGTGCTTTTATGCATATAGTTTCAACCCTAGATTCCTTATCTTTAAGTGGTATTCTGTTTTCTCAAAAAGGAATAAAAAAATTAATTTTTCTACGGTTAACAAAATTTGCGATGTATATGGCGATGATGCCTTAGGAAAAAGCACCGTCCGTAAGTGGTTTCTTCGGTTAAGAACCGCAAATTTTGACTTGAAAGACGCAAAGCGCATGGGGATGTCCTTCAACTGTTGGTGATAGAATGGAATAGAGAATTGAATAAACTTTATTATTGACCTGTTACATTTAGGACCAAGTTTGTCCTCTCTTAAATGATGACTGAATTCTGCTATGTATCGAGAATTCTGGGAGGAATAGAAATAATTTAGAATCATTTCAAATAGAACAGTTTCCGGACTACAAGCAAAAACGTTTCTCAGTAGGGATGTACAAAAAAATAGACCTCTCCACTGAAAGAGCCGGGATAGGGGAGTACCAGGGAGTCTGAGCTCGGACAAGATAGGAAGCGGGAGTCCAGCCACGGACGGGCAAGCAGAGGGGTCAAGCCAGGGAAGAATTTCGCAGTTATGTCCAAAGGTATGCAGTTATGTTATATTATGTGGTAAATCTGAACCTCACTATTCTCGATAATGAAAATGCCTCGCTGTGCCATGTTTTAATGTGTAATAATATGTACTCTTTTATGAATAAAAATGTATTATAAGTTAATTACTTCATTCCTCCTTATGCCGCCTGATCCCAATAATGAATTGATAAAGATGATACTTTTGTAAAAGAATTCTAACAGTTTTACATAATAATAACCGAAAATTTTTATATTAATAAATACAGTTTCGGAGTCAACGCTGCTTTAGAAAAGTAGGGACCGAAATATAGTAATTCCAAAAATTACCTAAAAGATGGCGACATGTAATAGATCAAAATGGGTCGTATATAACTGGTTAAAAACATTTACATGAATCTGAACTTTTTATTGAAATCACCAGTAAACGAACTTATTTTACAACCTAATACTACGCAATAAAAAAAAAAAAAATTAAAGAAATGATCATACATATGACAAGGCTTAAAATAAAATCAATTAAATAATACAATGGCCTCGGGATCTACTTATTTAAACAAACATCGAAATTTTACCGATGGGTAGTTTCTTCACAAGCCCTTTCACGTCGTTAATGTAGAAGACGGTAACACAAAATATTATTAAAAAATCTGGTGCGGGCAACACACAACTTTCACCTACCTTCGTTTTTAGAATCAATGAAAACATTTTCAAAAACAGTTAGAGATAAAAATACGTGAAACTATTAAAGAATTAATTAAATTGAATTTATATAGAAAAATGTGTTTTATCAAAAAATCTATTATGTTATTATATAAAATAATCAGTTAGTTTTATGTTCATTTCATCACTCTCTATTAACTTTTAAAAGCTTGCGTATGAGATAATATTTTTTCTAAAATCTATAGCGTTCCAATGGTATATCACACATGTATATTAATGTTCTTATGTTCAAAAACAAAAAATTGCATATTTATAAAAATATATTTTTTCAGTTTTCTCCTTTAGTTGTGTATCGAATTCACTCAATTTATCGAATCAACAAAATTAAAGGTACTTTAGAGAAAGAAAAATTCAAATATCGGCATTTAAGCCCTGTCAGACCATTTTAATCCGAATGAAACCTTCATGATATTAAAGCCCATTACATTTTACATCGATATAGCGAGTTTAAACAAAATCGTCGAAACAGTTATTGAGAAAATCTAAAAAAAGGTGCAAAATGCATGTTATAAAGTGGCTCTTCTGGTTAGTTGATTTTGGTGAAAAAGTTTTTGTAACATTTCGGGCGTATAGTTGTCTTAAATATGAAATTTCAGTTTCATAGAACTTTCCGTTTCCGCCCGGGAGTTACCACACACAGACCTTTTGGTTATATCATTATTACATTAGAGATAAAAATAGGAATTCCTTGTCCCAGACTGGACTTAGTGTTGTATCTTATCAACTTAATCCTCTACCTGTTTATATTCCCATCCGTTTATGGAGAAAAGGGTCAGTTAATCCTCTTCTTTTCTTGTAAAGATTCATCTTATTGAAGATTTTCTAGCATTTAAGAGACTTTAGTTTTTACTTGTGAGTTTAGTGTGAGATTTGTGATGGCCAACAGAAGAGCACTGACCGAAGAGGAATCAATTTGTGCTGTTGCTTTGAGTGAAGAATGGTTTTCTCAAAGGCATATTGCACAACGGCTCCACGGGTCACAATCTGTTGTGTCCAGGGTGATTAATAGGCACCATCAAACTGGAGGGCATACAAGAAGAGTCGGAAAAGACCGTCCGAGGTCAACTTCCCACCGTGACGAGACATTTTTGCAACTGCATGCTCTTCGGGATCGCCGATCAACTGGAAACAGTCTGCGTGGTCTCCTCCAGAGGTTCAGGAATGTGCAAATTTCAGAGCGAACCGTGAGAAGACGACGCAAAGATTATGGATTGACCTCCCATCCTTCAGCTACTGGACCTCTTCTCTCCAGGGAACACCGGATTGAGCGCTTGAGGTTTGCTGGGGAGCACCTAAACTGGACTCGTAGGAAGATTGGAGCCTCGTATTATTCAGCGATGAGTCAAGATTCTGTCTCCGATCTCTAGATGGACGGGAAAAGGTATGGAGAAGGCGGGGAGGGAGGTATGCTCCATGCACTTTTCCTCCAAGGGTTGCGTTTGGTGGTGGGTCAGTGATGGTGTGGGGGGGCATAAATTTAAACTCCCGTACAGAGTTGGTTCTTGTGAACCGTGGCTCTATAACTGCTAACAGGTACATTAGGGAGGTACTTGAGCCACATGTAATACCTTTAGCCAGAAATATCGAAGGTAACATTATTTTTATGCACGATAATGCCCGACCTCACGTTCCTCGAACAGTGCAAAATTTCCTCAGACAAGAAGAAATTGACGTTATGGTTTGGCCACCCAGAAGTCCAGATATGAACCCAATAGAGCATGTATGGGACATGCTTGGAAGACGTGTCCACGCCCGAGACCCACAAATTTTGGCAGATATTAGGGAAATGTTAGTGGAAGAGTAGAACAACATCCCAGAACAACATGTAAGAGCCCTAGTCGCTGGAATGGGCAGAAGAATGGAACCAATTATCATAGCTAGAGGTGGGAATACCAATTATTGATCGTTTTCCTCCGATTCTTCCTTTTTATACAGTTTCGTTATTTCATTTCATTTCAAAGATTAACTTTTTCATTTTGAAACTGTAGGAAATTTTTATTGTTTGATTTGTTTTTCCTATTACAAATTTCTAGAAAAGAATTTGTGATTACCCTTATAATAAAGTGTGACTTCCAAAGAAAAATGAATATTTTCAAAAATACTCTATACAATTCAGTAATTTCAAAATATTGAAGTGATCCTTTAATTTAATCCGGCAGTATAGATTATTTACTAAAACACATGTTTATATCGATACTCAACTCAATTCTTTAACCATTATTCAACTATAAAGTTTCATAAATTGATTTTAAAAACGAAGATAAGAAAAAAGTCGAGTGTTGCGCGTACCTCATTTTAACACAGTTTTGTTAATAATTTATTGATCACCACATTAAATATCCCATTTTTACTTTTAATAATAATTAGAGTTAGAAAAAAAAAACGCTTATAAGGTTTATTATATATAAGGTCAGATTTGTATTCCAAGAGTGGCTTTATCATGATTTCCAACACCTTTAAAACACAAAAGAGCCTTAAGAAATACAAAAGCTTCCAATACCCTTCACCTTATCGCTTCGCGTTCTTCCATTCATACCACAAAATACACCCCAACCCTTTAAAAAAAATCGTTTATGTTAATTATATAACCCTATGTTGTGTCTTTATATAGTTAACTCGTTATTGAATACATAATAATAAAAAAACTAGCTGATTCGACAGAGGATATCCTGTTTTAACTATATCTTAGCTAAATCGGTAAATCCGTTTACGTGTGATGCGATCACCAAGCGAAAAGGGGATTCATTTATTATTATTATATTTTTTATTTGTTCTCAACTTTCGCTGGCATTAGAGCCTACCCGGACCTAAGTCAAGGGTCAGGCTAGTAAATCTTAATCCTTTATTTATATATTTAACGTCACTTTATGCTACTATGGCTAATCGGATGCTATAGTGGGAGTCCTAAATTTTGCCTACCCAGGTTTTATTAGGATAGGGATCTTTAACGAGTACTTGGCATCCCACAGGCTCGGGACCACCTTTTAACGTCCCCTCCGAAGGACGGCGTAACTAAGGATTTTTTACTCCCATTAAAAAATCCTAGGACCACCTGCGGGTTTGAACCCGTGACCTTTGGCATGGAAGGCTGTTACGCTAGCCACCCAGCTACAAGTGATCCCTCTTAATCATTTATGTTCATTACTTTTCGAACAATACTCGTAGTACCGAGTAAAACAGCTTTCTGCATCTCATCTAGAATGTTGGGGGGAAGATCCAGCTCCTTTATTGAATTAACAGTCATCTCTGGGATCAAGCCATTAGTTGAGATGATCAACGGCAGCACTCTCACTTTGTCGAGCTTGTACAATTGCTTCAGCTCTTCACCCAAATACTGATATTTTCTGACCTTTCCTGCAACTACCTTGTGCAGGTTACCATCTGATGGCACCCCTATCTCGATGATCATTGCACATTTTTCTTGCTTTAACATCAGTAAAATATCTGGCTTGTTATGCGGAATTGTATGGTCAGTTATGATGGACAGGTCCCAATACAGCTTGACGTGCTGTCTATTAATGACTGGTTGTGGGATGTATTTGTAATACGGTAAAGTTTCCTCCAGCATATGATATTTCTTGGCCAACACTTTGTGAACAATTTTAGCCAAGTTATTATGCCTCAGCAAGTATTCCTTTCCAGCGAGCACTTCACAGCCTGACGTGATATGCTGAATTGATTCTGTAACTATCCTATACATACGGCACAGCTCAGAAATAGCTTCTCCACATATACGGCGCCTATAGGTATTTGTGGCAATAACTTGCTCCGGAATCGCTAAAATAAATCCTTCAGTTTCAGGAAACAAATTACCATTACGCAGCCATGCTAGCGATGCACCTTTGTCTATGCCGGTTGCTACTAGATTGTGGTAATATCTTCCGTGAAGTTCTCTAGACTTCCACGTCTCAATCATTTCTTCTTGATTTGCAGGCAAGCGAAACTGGTCGTTCTGAAGATTTAATGCAGTAAGACCGATATCCAGAGCTTTGATTGTTGAGACGATTCTTGATGTCCCAGATGTTCTAAAGTAGTTTCTTAGATTATTTTCCTCTTTGTGCACGCCCTCACTAGACTTGTGAGGCCTCGCCCTCCTAATTTTCGTGGAAGATACATTCTAATCACAGATGATTTATATATATATATATATATATATATATATATATATATATATATATATATATATATATATAGGTAGGTAGAGAGATTATTATTTCTTTAAAAAAAATTAACTTTTAAAAATATGCCGAAGTAACTTTTTTCTTTCTTTCGTAAAATCCTTCTCCTGAGCGAAATCGGCCAACCTCATAACCAAATTATCTGAAATTTGAACATAAGGTTTTAACGGAGAATTTCAAATTGATCCACAAAAAGTTAAATAATTAATTAATCTTTTTCATTCATAAATTAATAAAAAAAGGGCACAGCTGGGCTCCCTTTCTCATTTAGAACGAATAATTTAAAAACGACTATAGAAAATGATTGTTTAAAATTAAGGGAGGCAAAAAAATCTCTTAATTTAGCAAAATATCTTCCCTATTTTTTTTTTGTGAAGACCTTATTTAGTTATAGTAGTCTCAACTTGAAGTATTTTAAATTCATAAAAAAAATATGGAACAAAAAAGGGACAATTTGCGAGCAGATGCGGCGGACTAAGAAAGGGCTGGACGGGACACTGTAACTCAACCACTAATGACTCTTTTACCTAGAGTGGCATCTGTAGCAATTTGTCTCCAGCATTTTCTTGAATATTATCATTATGGACTTCATGGCGGACATAATTATAGGTTTTTAAGTCATCATATTTTGTTAAAAATATAATAAGTTCAATAAATACGAGAAATAAACAATGAATGAATGAATAAATTTTGGCGTAATCCCCATACAAATTGACTTGGATACATAACAATATAAAATAAAAATCTGGTGCGCGCAACACACGTCTTTCCACTTACCTTCTTTGTTAAAATCAATTAAAGAATTTTTAAATACATTTACAGATACAAATAAATTGTTGAATTATTTATTTTGAATTCCAATAGAAGCATGCGTTTTAATACATAATCTATTATATTTTATCTACAACAATCAGTTAGTTTTGTCAGCTTTTCATCACTCTCCATCAACCTTTAAAATCCGTGAATTAGGTCATATTTTTTCTAAAATCTTTAGCTATCAAACGGTATACTATACATCTATATTACTGTTCTTGTGTCCAAAACACAAAAATTGCACCTTTCCTACTTTAGTTGTTTATCAAATTCGCTCAACTTGCATATTTACCCGTTATTTATCAATGCTAATAAGATAATGTACAAAATTAAAGGTACTTTAGAGGAAGCAAATTTAAAATATCGGCATTTATGAAATGAAACCTAAATCATATTAAAGCCCATCGAATTTTACACCGATTTCTATATATATATATATATATATATATATATATATATATATATATATATATATATATATATATATATATATATATAGTTTTAATCAAAATTGTTAAGAACCGTTTTTGAGAGAATCGTAAAAAGGTGCAAAATGCATGGTTTAAAGTAGATCTTCTGGTTATCTCATTTTGATGAAAAAGTTTCTGTAACATCTCGAGTGCCTTAAATATGAAATTTCAGTTTCATAGGATTTTTCGTTTTCGCCAGGGAGATACCAACACATACACAGACCTTTTTACAGTAACTTTTTCATTAAAACCGACAAACCAAAAGAGACGAATTTAACCACGCATTTCACAAACGGCTCTAAAGAGTTTGATTAAACTCGCTGAATTGATGTAAAGTTAAATGGAATCTATTTTCATGTAGATTTGATTCAGATTGGAATAGTCCAACAGATCTTAAATGCCAAATGATCAAAATTTCATATTCTAAAATACCTTTAATTTTGTTAGTTACAATAAAAAATTAAACATTTCAGCTTGTTAGCATTGATCAAAACAGATTGAACGAATTGGATAAGTTACTACAGGAAATGGGGATCACATAAAGCATAGTGGGTAGGGAAACAGCCTTTTATGCTAAAGATCACGCGTTCAAACCCGCAGGAGGCCCTAGGATTTTTTAACTGGAGAAAAAAATCCTTGGTTACATCGTCTTTCGGAGGGGACGTAAAAAGGCAATCCCAAGTATATGCGATGTCAGGTAATAGTTAAAGATCCCTGTACTTATTCAACCTGAATAGGAAAAAAAGTAAGTTCTCACTGCAGTTTCGTCCTTTTTGTAGTATAAAGTGACGTTAAATAAATAAATAAACTACAGGAAAAAGAGCAACAATATTTTTTGAGAAAATTTGTTTGCACATAAGAATAGTAATATTTATGTATATACACCGCTTGAAAGCTAAAGAATGTTTTGACTCCTCAATGTTGTATAAGATAATGGAAAGTAATGAAAAGCGAATAAAAATAAGTGATAGTTGAAGAATAATTTCTATTCATGGATTACTTAATCTGAAACGCATGTTTCCATCTAAACTCAATGTAATTATTCAACTTTTTTTAACACTAACTTTATTTAAAAATTATAAAAATAATTTCAACAGAGGTAAGTATAAGTCTTTTATTACCCGCACATTAACACAATGTTTATACTGTAATGTATTGAGGATACTGAGGGGAGGAAATTCTTTATTAGAGAACTATAATATTAATTGAATAAATGTTAATAAGCCTTTGTCGGCAAGAGTTCAAAAGGCGCTTACCTGAATCTATGGGGGTCCCCAGCGATACCGCGGGAAAATGTCTAGACACTAGGACAAAGGACCCTCTTGGGGTACTTTCCAGATCAGCCCCGCCCGAGGTGACGACGATGAAGAAAAGATTGGGAAGAGTCAGTCAAGTTCTATCCTCAAGAAGAGTGAGTCTTATTCCAGCCACGAGAGTCCAAAGTCCAACAAGAGGAGAGTCGGGGTCCATCTACAAGAAGAGGAGATGGCCGTCAGGGATCTGAGAGCAGCTGGAGGATGATGCCGAGAAAGGGGACCTAAGACTGATTTCAGCTTCGCCAGCAGACTAAATGTTTAAAGGTATCTCGTTATTTGTAATATAGGTGGAATAATCAGGAGTCAGTCATTTTTTGAATTTTTAAAAAAATGACTGTCTCCGGATTATTCCCCCTATAATAGTTTGTACAGTAGACTATACATCATCAATATGTTATTTGTAATATTGTCTTCTTTTTTTTTCAGTGGCGCGACAGGCCGTGCAGGCCCTGGGCCTCGCGGTGTGGTCTGAGAGATTACACTCACGCTTTACGATGCAATTTTTAGTGTAGGGTCATCACATACTACGAACAATTTTGTGAGTGGCCACCCTTTGGCTGACGGGTCTCACATACCCGGGGGAGAGGTTGTGAGTGAATCCACATTTTTTTACATCTTTATAAAAGTCCTGCCGGAACTGGGATTCGAACTCAGAACCTGTAGCATGAGAGACTAGCGCTCTAGCCCCTCAGCCGCGGGCTCCCCTTATATTTAATAATAATAGCTCTAATTTAAATTTGTTGGTAATTTAATGTTCCCCTGCATGCCACCTACTGTGATTGGTAAATACGATACCTTTAGAAAGGAAATACAATTGTTTCATTAAATATAGTTTATGTATTGATTAAATACACCAATTGGCCTATTTTTTGAAGCTACCGCTGCCTTAGAAAAGCAGTCAGCCAAAAACATAGCAATACCTACAACGGTTATTTACATAAAAACTAAAACGTATTGAGGAGTTATGAAATAAACAAAAGCTATACTTAAACATACATACATACTTTTGAAATACATACGCATATTATGTTTGATATGCAAATGTCTCATTGGTGGACAGGAAACAGAAAATTGACATACCTGTAAAAAAAAAAAAAAAGGCATTAGTAGAATTCATGAACGTTTATTATACAATACTATTTGAAATGGAAAATAAATATTTTATTTATTGTCTTTAACAACTGTATTATACAACACAAGTAAATATACATGGTGAAGAAAAGTCATGAAAATGTCTTGAGACAAAACTATCCAGTGGTAGCTCTTTTAAGGCAGTAAGTCTCGAGGCCACCTTCATTTCAATCGCCTTGGAGGGTTATCAGGGATATCTAACATGGACAGATTACGGACAAGTGTAGAATTAATATATTAAAGAAATGTTGATAAAATAATATAAAAAGAATAAAGTTTAAAATATTCGGACATACAATTTAAACATAATTCTTAAAGAACCTTTGGGGGGATTTAATGGTTAAGTAATTCGAAAGCTGATCAAATAAATATGCTAAAAAAACAAAAACATTTTTGTAAATTTTATTTGGCAACGAATGACCACATTTTGATGATCTGTACTAAACAAATATCCTTTAAGTCTTAATCGAAATTTTACATATTTATAAATGAGACATTAACAGAATACATTTTAACTTCCATAGGTAATGCTTATATAGAGATGAATAGAAAGAGAACTTTTCTGTACTAAAAAGCAGTGTTTTTTTTTTTTTATTCGCTTAAGTTAATTATGGGAACAAATATATACCAACTTAAAAAAAGAAAGATAAGTGAATGTATAAAATGAAAAAGAACAGATTTTAGAGGTACGTTAAAAAGTAAAAAACAAAACAAAAAAAAAACTTCCAGCAGAAAAAGGCGTCACAGAGAGACAGATAAAATAAAATATGATATAAAAGTTTATTTTTCAAAAACACAAATTAAATGGGAAAACTAGTAACGGTCCATAGAGCTTTCTACAAGTTCAAAAGCTAAAAGAAAAGTCCTAACAAACAAAAAACCATTTCCACCCGACACCCGACTAACTTTTCAATGCCTGCACTCAGCTCATTTCTACTCTGGGTAATTCTTTATAAAATTGACCTCATTTTTTTTTTTTTTTTTTTTTTTTTTTATTAATACCAAAAAATATTCTATTGTTAATAACATATTCAACAAATATTATATTTAAGGAAGAAAATAAATTGCTATAAAGGGGTGGTTGGTGTTGGGGTAAGAGAGTACGAACTTCCGTTTCTTCGCTTCGAACGTGGCTATGACAGGATGATTGTTTAGAAATAAAATGAAAAAAAATAAATATATTTATTAATCAATAATTAAGAATCAACAAAATTAACGGTACTTTAGAAGAAGAACATTTAAAATATAGGAATTTAAACCTTGTCGGACTATTTTAATCAGAATAAAACCCACATGATATTAAAGCCTATTGAATTTTACATGAATATAGCGAGTTTAATCAAAATCGTCGGAACTGTTTTCGAGAAAATCATGAAAAGGTGCTATATGCATGTTATAAAGTGGCTCTTCTGGCTAGTTGATTTTGGTGAAAAAGTTTTTGTAACATTTCGGGAGTATAGTTGTCTTAAATATGAAATTTAAGTTTCATAGAACTTTCCGTTTCCGCCCGGGAGTTACCACACACCGACACAAATACACAGACCTTTTTGCGGGACTTGGTTATTTGGATCCAGAGGACCTTAAAACGTGTATTTCCGTTGAAAATTGGAATTCGAAAATTTTCACGATCGCAATACTTTCCCTTACTATATATAGTAAGTGAAAGTAAAGTTTCCTATAGTCCAGTTACTTTTAAATAAAAGAAAAAAACAAATTTAATACAGCTACAAATCTTCGCATACTTGTATACACTTGGACCAGGCACTTATGTATACACATATTTATACTATAGATAACTATATTTACAATGGAACGGAAGATTGAGATTCAAGGTAATGGAAGATTTGATGTTTGAAAGAAGGGAGAGAGACGGTTTTACGGATAGAGATAGGCAAGGAATTCCAAAATAATGAGAAGCGAACGAGAAAGGATTTGTGAAAGGATGCAGTTCTATCTAAAGGGGTATAAATATTAATTGATTGGGTTCTAGTGTTTAACGAATGGTTGTCTGAGCGGAGGGTGAGGAGCTCAGTTATGTAGGAAGTTTTTCTATAATTTAAGGTTTGAAATAGGTAAATATTGGAAATATTGCCGTCAAACATAAGGATAAAGCCACTTTAACTCAGTATAATAACCAGAAATATGGTCACGTATGTGTTTATACCGCTAATGGAACCAAGGGGCGGTCCTGTAGTAGGCGACCCATCCTGAACCTTAACCATTTTCTATAAAGTGGGTAACTGAAAATTATGGAAAAAGCAAGGCAGCTAAGCGGCCTGTTACCTCCTTGCACGACCGTTGGACTAGAAACAGTACGAATCTCCGGATTTACTGAACCCAAGAACCTTCATGAGTTGTAGAGGTACTAGTTATATTACACTATATTGTAGTTTATCTTGGATTGTAAGGATATAATAACTGTTTGAAGGTATAGATGGCGTAAGAAGATGAAGATAAAAATTAGATGAATTTATTATTTCTGAAAAACCAATCAGTTTAAAATATGAACTATGTTTTTAGTATTATTGATAGTATCTATAAATATGTTGATAAAAGGAAAAATAGTGGAAATTTTTAGTTTTCTAAGAAAAATATCTATAAGAATTTGCAACACTTCTAAGGCAAAATTAACCCTTCAAAGCCTAGTGTGACATATCCGTAACGCAAATTTTTTCCATATTCAGGGGGTAACATGGAACATAAGTGAGAGTGAAAAAATAAAAATTGTTAACAAAAATAGTTCTCGGACTTGGAGGGTTAAGTTATTCAAGCTAACAAAGTGTTAAACCTTAAATTCTGTCAGAGGTACAGAAATTCATTTTATGTAATTTGTACAATTATGGCGTACATGTAAAACTTAATGCACTTTAATGTCATGTAGGTTTCATTCTGATTGAAACATTCTGAGAGGAATTAAATTAGGTATTTTTACATTTTCTTCCTCTAAAGTACCTTTACTTTCATAGATTCAGAAGAATTACTCATATCAGCTTATTAGGACTGATAAAAAGCTGCTTTAAGACTGTAAAAACTGAAATAATTTGATGACCAACTAAGGTAGAAAAGAGCGAAAATAGTTATTTAATACATTTTTTGGTTTGATGAACATGAGTACAGATACTAAAAATTCCCAATCAATTACCCACTTTTTAGTATACCTCCAAATATGAACATGGAAACACGCGATTTTCGAGTAGTATTTTTGTACGAGTTTAAACTCGGCCATTCAGCAGCTAAGGCCGCTAGAAATATTTGCAAGGCGTTTTTGGAAGGGAGTGTTAATGAACGGACCATTCGCCGTTGGTTTGCTAAGTTTTCAGCTGGGGATACCGACTTGGAAAACTTGCCCCGAGGAAGACCTCTGTCCGTAATAGACAACGATGTCCTCAAACATACAGTAGAAGGAAACCACTACCAAACAGTTAAAGGACTCTCAGCACAACTAAATGCATGTGCCTCTACCGTTTCTAGACATTTAAAGTGTATTGGGAAAGTAAAAAAGCTCGATACATGGGTACCTCATGATCTCACAGAGCGGCAGCAAGACCCCATGTTTCAAAACATAATGTGCAAATATTGAAAGAACTGCCACCTGTTCAGGAATTTAGACAACTTCATCAAAGGACAACTTTTTTAAGATGATGATCAAGTGAAAAGTGCGTTTTTTAGATTTTGTTTCACTTCAAAGTTCAGAGTATTTCAGTTCGGGGATAAAAAAGTCGGTGTCACGTTGGGAAAAATGTGTAGAAAATTAAGGTAAATACTTGGAATAAAAATATCTTGTTTTCATATCGTATTTTTAATAAAAATCCTTTACCTTGAAAACGGACATTTCATGTGACACAACCCAATATATTTATTTAAATTAACTTCAAACATTTGAAATATAACTTTATTCTATAGTTCTTAAATTAATTTTAACAGTCGAGGTAAGAGAAAGTCCTGTGTTGCCCGCACCAACTTTTTTTTATATTTAATTTATAATTTGAAGTTAGCTTAGTGGATCCGGAACGAGAGAAAAGGACAGTTGAATTCTCCACTCCATTACAAGCAATTACTGTGGGAACACAACCACTCCTTGTAAAGTCTTCCCAACCGATCCTTAAGGCCGTGAAATCCCCTTAACGCCGCCTCTAAAAAACTTTAGCTTAGGGGGAATCGTGAAATCGGTTCATTTCACTTAAGTGCTTCGTTCGGAGCCGCTCAGTTTTGGGTGGCCTGGAGGCTTATCCGAGTTAACTTGAGAGCTAACAAGTTTATCCTCTTGTTTTATTTAGAGCTAACAATAGGAGAAAAATAAACAAAAAACAACCAGTACTTCTACAACAATTGGAAGGTCTTGCGTGCAATATATATATATGTATGGAGGATGATCTAGAGTTTCCCATTTAAATGATTTGATGAGATCTTTAATCCGATTAGCCACATGTGGACGGGCATTGTCATGCAGCAAAACGATACACTTACTCAATTTGCCACATCTTTTGTTCTGGATTGCACGCAAGACGATAACGAAGTCGAAACATTTGTGATGCAGTGGTTAACAAGTCAGGCGGCAGAATTTTTGGAGGAGGGTATTCAAAAACTGGTGCCGCGTTATGACAAGTGCCTCAAAATTCATGGAAATTATGTAGAAAAGTAGATTAAGGTACAGGCTTTCATGTTAAAATAAAATTATTGCGATATCTTTGCACGTTCTTTTTTAAATTCCAAAACGGTACTTACTTAAAAACATGCCTCGTGTGTATATATATATGTGTATATATATATATATAATAAACACACGAGGCATGTTTTTTAAGTAAGTACCGTTTTGGAATTAAAAAAAGGCGTGCAAAGATATCGCAATAATTTTATATATATATTCATATAGCTTTCATAATATTTAGAAGATCTGAGCCATTTTCCAGCCGTAATTCATTTAGTTGTCCACTGAAAATATTATTAACTATCTGCTTATGTTTGCGCCACTATCCATATATAAATTCATATTATTATTTTATTTTTATTATATTACAAGGAAGAATTACAGTTATAACTGGGGTAGAAAAAAAAACAAGTAAACAAGCCTATTTTCTTCTTAGGTATATAATATATATTTATATTATAAATAATATATATATATATATTTTTATATATATTCAGGCAGCAATAAGAATGAAAAATACAAAATCTAAAAAAAACAGAACACCGAAACGCTACCACAGGATACGAACGCACAAGATATAAACCTTTCGTGCGTCAAATAATAACCTGAAAAGGGAGAGAGGAGTGGAAAATAAAAGGTGAATACGGTAGCCATATATTATTAAACCCAAGCTTTTCCATTTCCCAGCCCAGGAGCAATAATGTAACAGTGCTGTGTTTCTCTTTTCTTTTTTAGGAAAATAAATGTTTCGGTTTGTAGCCTTCTCCCGTTAACTACCACCTGGAAAATTAAAAATCACGTTTCTTCTGTTGCATAGGATTGCTTGGCTGTTTTAGTATTGGGTTGTAAAATAAGTTAGGTGAGTTTTTTACTGATGATTTAAAAAAAAACTTCAGATTCATATTTAATTATAATAGGAATATCCTTATTGCCATTGATGTTGAATTGATTACCAATGTGATTTTAGGCGGAATCGCTCGACTATTGACCAAATATTTTCCTTACGTCAAATATTAGAGAAAAAATTGGAATACAACGGTGTAGTCCATCAACTTTATATCGATTTTAAAAAGGCTTATGATTCAATAGACCGTCAGAAGCTATATAACATCATGATTGAACAGGGAATACCTAGAAAGTTAATAAACCTGTTTGTCGAAAACATTCCATAAAGTTAGAATCGGTCATAATTACTCCGAGAGATTTGAGGTGCGATCGGGTTTGAACGGTGTCTCCCTTACCTGTGTTATTTAATATAGCTCTAGAATATGTCATAGAAAAGGTGATGAGTACCGAGAAAGGCTTAAATATGGGTGACAAGATTCCGGTTTTGGGGTATGCCGATGATCTGGTACTGCTAGGTGAAGACACGGAAACTATACAGCTAAATATAAGTGTGTTAATAAAAACTGGTAAAGAATTAGGACTCGAATTAAATACCGATAAGACGAAATATTTGATTAGTAGCAGAAACGGAGTCGATCTTGGTTATATTGATGTATCAGGGCATACTTTTCAGCAAGTAGATAAATTCAAGTACTTAGGTTCAATGATAACAATAAAAAATGAAATCCAAGAAGAAATAAAGTCTAGGTTAAAGGCGGGAAATGCGTGTTTTTATTACAGTTGCTAAGTTACTTAGTTCGCGGCTTCTGTCTAAAAACATTTAAGGTTAAAATTTATAAAACTATTATTCTTCCAAACGGTTCTTTACGGATGTGAAACGTGGCCGCTTACTTTGAAGGATGAACAACGGCTTAGGGTTTTCGAAAATAAGGTATTGCGTAAAATATTTGGTCCAAAGAGAGATGAGGCCACTGGGGAGTATAGAAGGTTGCACAACGCGGAATTGCAGGAACTTGTATCCTGTGAATATAATTGAGTTGATTGCATCGCGGAGACTAAAATGGGCGAGTAAAGTTGTTGGGCTCGATGACGAGCGGATTCCGAGAAAGTTGGTATTTGCTGATCCGACTGGTAGGCGTTCCGAAAGGTAGGCCGAAGCGTAGATGGGAGGATTGCGTTAAGGCTGATCTCGGGAGCTTGGGCTGAATGGTGAACATTGGACGAGTCTGTGTAGACGGAATTTGTGGTATCGGCATCGAACCTTGGGTTCGCTAAGCCTTATTTATTATATATATCCTTATTGAATTTTGAATATCCTCATGTCAGGATGATGTCAATAACATCCTTTTTTAAATTTTATTTTTCTTCAATATCTATCACATCGTTTTTCAATGTTTCGGGGTTTTGTATTCATTCTGAAGATTTTTTTTTTTTTTTTTTGTATTGAGGCGACAACCACCAGGGTCTTGTTCGCCTTTGCACCGTTAGACACAGGTTACATGATTACAGGAGTAGAGTGAGAGTATAGTTTAGATCTGAGAGTAAAGACGGTGTGACTTAGGAAGCGAATGTGTTAGTTATATGAGGAGAGGAATCAGAGAGAAGAGACAGATCGGTGGGGGGTTGAAAAGAATAGCGTGAAGCGGTATATGTCGCATTCTGTGAGGATGTGGAGTATTGAGAGAGGAACTTGACATGATCGACAGAGAGGCGGAGGTCCACGGGCCATGAGATAACCGTGGGTCAACCGAGAGTGTCCTATACGAAGTCGCGCGAGCACAACCTCTTCGCACCACCAAGGGCTAACACGGGGCGAATATGGCGAAGCTTGTTGTTCCCGAGAACCGCCCACTCCCGCTGCCAGCATCCCGAAATGCTCGATCGAATTGAAGTTCTAAAACTCAGTTTAAAAGTTTAAAAAATCTCATTCTGAAGATTAAAAACAATTTTTATAGTTTTAATTAGTAAAATTACATTATTTGATCATAATCTTTCAAAATTACCCTTATACATTATTAATTTAAATTTTCTCAAAATATAAATATAAAACCAAGTTTCATAACTGATTTACCTGTAATTTTCACCAATATACAACACATAATTTTTTTACTTTCACTTAACTTATTATTTGAAATATATGATAAGGATTAAGGGAGTGGGAGTATTACGATCGTGAAAATTTTCAAATTCCATTTTTCAACGAAAATACACGTTTTAAGGTCGCCTGAGTCCTAATGACCAAGTCCCGCAAAAAGGTCTGTGTGTGTGTGTGTGTGTATATCACGCTCGGGGATGCTACGCAACGTTTTCATCAAAATCAGCAAACCAGAAGAGCCACTTTATACCATGCATTTAGACCTATTTACGATTTTCTCAAAAACGGCTCTAACGATTTTCATTAAACTCGCTATATCGATATAGAATTAGATGGGCTTTAATATAATGTAGGTTTCATTCTGATTGAAATAGTCTGACAGGGCTTAAATGCCGCTATTTTAAATTTTCTTCCTCTAAAGTGCCTTCAATTTTGTATATTCGAAAAAATTAACCATATCTTCTGATAAGCATTGCTAAAAAACAGGTAAATATATAAGTTGAACGAATTCGATATACAAATTTACGGAAAAAAACTGCAAAAATATTTTATTTGTATGTAAGTTTTTATTTTTGAACTTAAGAACAGTAATATACATGTATAATATGATATTATATGATGTATATGGGATACTAAAGATTTTAGAAAATTATTATCTTAGCATACTATTGTAAAAGCTAAAGGAGAGAGATGAAAAGCCGATAAATTAAACTGACTGTCGTAGATAATAATATTGGAGATTATTTTATAAACACATATTTATTAACTACGGATCCTGAAACTTTCAGGAAAAAAACATTTAAAACTATGTATGGAGAAATCAGGGTCACCAATAGCTTCAGATATCTGGGGAAGATTATTTGAAATAATGGGTTCGAGAGAAAGGGTATGGAGGAGAGGCTGGTCAAGATGGAAAGACCCAGCTTTGCCACCAGTTGCCTATACTGTAAAACGCTTTCAATAAGAGCGAAAATAAGGCACTATAACACCGTTGTCAAACCGGTAATTATGTATGGAATGGAGACCACTTATCTTTCTAGCTCAAGGAAACTTTTGGGAATTGAGAGGAAGATCTTGAGGAAGATTTATGGGCCAGTAAAGTTACTACAGGGATATATGCTGAGGCCTACCAGAGAACTGTACAAAGAAATGGATGACCTGCAAACAGGCATTAGGTTAAGGAGGCTGCGTTTCTACGGGCGTATGGTAAGGATGAGCCCGAACAAAATAAATAAAGAAATCTTTGAAAAAATGTGGGGATATAAAGGGGCCGGAGGATACATTCAGCAGATGAGGAATGAGACAGTTAGGTTGGGAATATAGGGAAAAATTGAGGAAGATAAAGGTCCTTGTGGGTGCCAAAGAGGTGAGAAAGGGGAGAGTATGGAGCGAGGAACAGAGAAGGGTCCAGTCTGAGAGAATGAAGAAAAGGTGGGAAGAGAGGAATAGAGTGGAACGTGTGGGCCAAGTTAGGGGAAATGATATTTGCGTTGTCTTTAAGGCCGTTACAAGCAAAAAAAAAAACAAAAAAAAAACATGTTTCTATTGAAATCTAAAATATTTTTTTAGCAATTTATTTTCGTTTCTAAATTTGTTTGAAAATTCTTGACTTGATTTAAATAATGGAGGTAAGTGAAACTCGTGTGTTGCGCGCACTAGATTTTTTATCTATACAAGAAAAATAAATGCTTACAAAAAATCTAAATCCGAAACCATATTACATATATATAGCGGGTACAACGGAAATCACTAGAAAGATTAGCTTTTAGATAGAAAATCTCCATAATATTACCGGACTATATCCGAGGTTATATTGGACCATAAATCCGAAAGCTAGTGTGGAAAAGGCTTACCTTAACGATAATGGTGGAAGGGTCTTGGGTAGGAAAGGTTCTACATTTATGGTTTTCCGATGGCCCGGTACTGAAGGGGGCATTGGAAGCCATCCAGTGTGGGCAATACAACACAACTGTCTGCGAGTTTCGTATGATTGTAACCTAACTGGAGGGGTAATAAAGAGATAGCATAATGTATTAGAATAGAATAAAAACATAATTTTTATTCTGGGACTGGGTCCCTTAAGAACAATATGATATGTACAATTAAGATAAACAATGTGTCTAGCCACAAGACCAAAGGATTAAAATTAATTCTTATTCACAATACTTCAAGAAGAAAAGAAAGGATAGAATAAAACAAAAGAGTAAAATAAATAAAAGAGTAAAATAAATAAATAACTTCTGATAAATTAATGTGTTGAACAAAATTAACATTTAAACTTCTTTTTTTTTAAATAGATTTATTGCTATTTACAACTGTATAATAATATACATCTAGTAAATGAGATACAAGATACGAATGTTATGGATTCAAATGTGGGGATACTACAAATTGGCAGCTCTCCAAAAACTATGTTAAACTAGAAAGTTCTTTTCAGGAGGATTATCAGGGATTGTAGAGGAATCAAGGATTGAAACTAGTAGTGGATTAGAGTGGGAATGGAGTTTGTCATGAAAGGAGTGGTACCTGGTTCGCGACAAGTCAGCAACATAAGGAACGTTAAGGTCTTTATGGATGAGTTTATTTGTAACAAGGAGCATTGAGGATTTTTTATTGTAAGGATTGAAGACGGGAAGAATTTGATGGTTTAGTAGAGCCCCTAATGTCTAATCCGTAAGTCCATATCGGTCTTATGATAGTCAAGTAGATGAGCCTTTTGTACTTAAGTGGAAGGTTAGAGCTTTTGTCCAGTAAGTCTTGAAGTAGTCGAAAACGTCGGACAGTTTCTTGTGATTTCAGTCCAGGAAGGATACTGTTATAGATTTACGACGAAGGGTAAAAGTGATTTGGTGGGATTTATTTTTATTCTCTAATTCTGACACCATACTTCAAGGTCTCTGATGTGGGATTGAAGAGTTTGGGACGCAATAGTTGGATCGTTGTTGACTGATAACCTACAAGTGTCATCAGCATAGGTAGAAAGGGAAGTGCTAGGATGGGATGGGATACAAATATTGAAACTGATTCATAATAATTGATCCATATAAAAATATGAACAATAAATAACAAATTTTCTTTTTGAATAGATATTTGATTTGAAATATCAGGCTTGTTGAACTTCTGTTAGAGATGACCATGACTTGAACAGCTGGGACATAAATGATGGTAAGGAAGAAGCATTGCGATGAGTAGGTAGGGAATTCCAGAGAGTAGTAGAGTGGATTAGAAATGAATGATCAAAAGTTGTTGTTCTTTGGGCAGGAATATAAAGGTCAGAATGGTGCGATCTTGTTGGGAGGGAGTGGACTGACGATTTAAATTGCAGAAGTTTGTGGATATAGGGAGGTAGCTGGGAGTTGATGGTTTGGTAAATATATGATCCTATGAAATATTATCTGCGGTTTGAGGGAAGGAGCCACTTTAACTAGCTGTATAAATGGGTCACATGAGATCTCTTCGGTGTGCCAAGGACAAATCTTAAAAATATGTTCATAACTGAGACGTTGATTTCCAAAAGGTACTATATCAATTCTGGGGAATTTTACAGGAAGCGCGAAAATCTGTCATTACTATATTATTAAACCAGCTAATTTGATTCTTTTCTCATTAAAATTCAGGATTATTTCTTTACTATATTAATAAAACCATATTAAAGTTATGAAATGAAATGTTCTGTTATGATTTGGAATGAAAATAAATGTGTAATAAGTACCTTAAGAAATGAATAACATTTTTAAATCACCTTATTAAAGGACATGAGTGTTCATTAAATACAATCAAATTTAAGATTTAGATAAAACTAAATGAGGAGAATATAAATATGTAAAAATATCTTTAATAAACTGATGATAGCAAAACGATAAAATAAATTGGTCAAACAGTGCTTTAAGAAACTGAAAGAAAGAAACCCGAAAAAAAAAAAAAAATCGAAATATTTCCTAGAAAATAATAAAAATATTTCTTGATGTAAAAAGTTTTTTTGTTCGTATGTATTACAATTTGTCATAATAGACAATAATAATAGTGCTACAGGATCTCATTCATACAATTTTTACAATATAAACAAAAGGAAAGTCAAATTACATAAAATAAAATCAAAATAAATAAACGTATACAATAACAAAATTTATAGACAAAATAAATACAAATAAATGAAGTTAACAAATAAATAAACAAAACATGTCTCATTCATACCTATGTACAATATTTACAATCAGCTCGGGAACCCCGGACGGGGCTTGTCCCCCCACTTGTGGAAGGACAAGCAGAGCCCAAAGGATCCCAGCGCCTCCCTCTCAGCCGCATCACTGGTGAGAGCCAGCGGAAGCTAAGTGAGGGCGCCACAGCCACAATCACACCGCACATGAGAGGAGAATCTGACCAGTGTCAGAACTCCAGAATAGATGTTTACAATATGTCTCGGGGCCACTGCCGTTTCAACTTTCTAGGAGGGTTGTATGGATGAGTGGAGCTGGATAGGGATTGTGCTAGAGGATTAGGATGATGAATGAGGTTCTGGTGGAATTTGGAAAATTTAGATGGAATCAGGTCTGAAATAAATGGAACATTAAGGTCGTGGTGCAAGGTATAGTTGGAGACATAATAAGGAGCATTTACTATTGTTCGGAGGACTTTGGATTGAAAGGATTGAATGCGTTTGATGTTAGAACGTTTGGCTGTCCCCCACAGTTCAAGTCCGTAGATCCACATTGGCTTCAGTATTGTCTTGTAAAGTAATAATTTGTTGTCAACTGTAAGCTTAGATTTTCTGTTTAGTAGTCTGTATAACTGTCCGAATCGTCTGTTGAGTTCTTTTCGTTTAAGTCTTGTATGTGGGTTCCACGTCAATCTTTTGTCTAGTAGTAAGCCAAGATACCGGACTGTGTCTGAGGAAGGAAGCGGTATGGAATTGAAATGAACCATTGGACAGGATTTGCGTCGAAGGGTGAAGGTGACGTGGGTGCATTTGCTTTCATTAACCTTAATACGCCAAGCATTACACCAGTCCTCGATAAGACAAAGGTGTCTTTGCAGGATTAAGGATGCTATTTCAGGATCGGAATTGGATGATAGGATGGCGGTGTCATCTGCAAATGTTGCCAGAAAGGTGTCAGGATGATTAGGAATATCAGCAGTGTAAAGGATGTAGAGGACGGGTCCCAAGACGCTGACTTGAGGAACACCGGCCTCAATGGGATAAAAGTTAGAAAATTCTACACCACAGCGAACTCGGAAGGAGCGGTTTGAGAGATAAGATCGTAGAATGAGGTATAGAGACTGCGGTAAATGCGTTTTAAGCTTGAAGAGTAATCCGGTGTGCCATACCCGGTCAAAAGCTTGCGCTATGTCCAGAAACGCACCAGAACAATACTCTTTGCATTCAAGGGCTGAGGAAATATGGTCTACAACTCGGAGTCCTTGTTGAACAGTGGAATGATGAGCACGGAAACCAAACTGATGGGAAGGAAGATTTTGTGATTCTAATATAGGCAGGATTCGTTTTAGAAGGAGTTTTTCAAAGACTTTTGAGAGGATGGGGAGTAGACTAATAGGTCTGTAAGATGAAGTGTTGCTGGAAGGTTTACCTGGTTTTAGGAAGAGAATGATTGTGGAATGTTTCCACAAGAGAGGAAAATAGGTGGTGCGTAGGATGCAGTTGTAGATATAGGTTAGGAATATAGTTGGAGGTGTTGGAAATGGAGTGTTTGGGAGGGCAATATGCTGATGTAAGGGTTACCGGAAAGGAAAAAGTTTTGATTACTATAGCTATGGTTTGTAGGAAATCATAGGTAGGAAGTGGGAGTAAGTGATGAGAGAGGGACTGGTGCACAATGACAGCAGTACCGGCATGGGCTTTGCCGTCTGGGTGGTCCGTACGGTATGTTACGTATTGAGGTATTTTGAAGAACTGTTTAGTGGTTAGTCTAGTTTCAGTAATAAGTGCTACGTCAACGTTTTTGTCTTGCAATAAAGCTGTAAGTTCGTCAGTATGATTTCTAACACCATTCGCATTCCATAGGAGAATGGATAAGGAGTTAGGTGAAGTCATTTAAGGATTTTTTAAGGAAGGGATTAAGTTTGATACAAGATTAGTAAGTAGTGATATTAGCGGCATAACGAGGGATTTGATTTCAGTGATGAAGGATGTCATCAAACTTGTAGGGTCTGAGACCTTTGATGGAGGAGGAATATGAGAAATTTGATGCGGATGAGGTTTTTGAGGGTTGGGTAAATTTTGAGGAATAGCTGGTTGTGGAACGGTTTGAGGATTTTGAAGTGTGCGTTGTTCCGGCAGGGCCTCGGCCTCTTTGTTCTGGTTCCCACCTCCAAGTAGATGGGCAAATGTAACATTGGAATCAATTGTTTTTGAAGGTTGTCTTCTGCTTCTGATCGGTTCAGCTGTTTCATCCAGATTCTGAGGTTTTTGGTATCTGCTTTTGAGGTTCTTGTAGATTTGACATCCTTTGTAGCTAGCCGGGTGATCCTTGAGGCACAGAGCACAAACAGCGGGTGTTGATCTTGGTCTTGTACATTCTTCTGACTTATGTTGTTCACCGCATTTCACACAGCGTGGTATGTGGTGACAATAACTTCTAGTATGACCATATGCCTGACAATTGTGGCACTGCACTATTTCTTTCTTAGTGTAAGGTTTTTCAACTCTTACACTAGTATAGTATAATCTATTGAGGTCATAAATTTTTTCGACTCCTGCTGATGGCTCCAAGTCCACAAAGAATAGAGGCAGTGGAATTTTATCTTTTAGGACGTTGGTGACTTGCCGCACTTTATAGCCTATCTCCGTCAGTTCTTCTTGGATAGCTGCTGCTGGTGTCGAAGGGTGTAGGTTTCTAATTACAACCCTTAAAGCTCTCTCCTGGCGTAACTGATATGTATGAAAATCAGCTTTGGTCTCCGTCAGATATTTTACTATTTTTCTGTAGGTTTCGGCGGTAGTCGGGAATCATTTTTTTATTATTATCACGGCGAGGTCTCTGTTTTGTGGGAGACGAGTTTGAACCTGCAGATCTAGATCTTTTACTTGTAACTTTCGAGGACATCACTTGATGAAAATATCGCATTGATTAAAAAAAAATAAATAGGAATAGATATTTAATGGAATAAGAATAAGAAGGAAAAAAAATAAATAAAAGAAAGATAAGGAAAATAAAAGCAAGCCCGAGCTTGCCGAGCTAGCGGCAATCAGCTGATCAGTGACCCTCCTTTCACTTTTTCGTGATTGTACAAAGTAAATTATAACTTTCCTTACCGAAATTTCTCCAATATTCACTGCTGTAGTATTCCTGAGGTCTAGTGATGTTTTCCAGACTGAACTCAAGCGAATTCCTACTGAAAAAAGCAAAAATCTGAGAGACGAAGTAACGTATGACTGTTATCATCGAGCGCATCAGCTGATCTTGTGATGTAAAAAGTAGAGCTAAAAGTAACGCATTTTGATAAATAGCACTCCTTCGGATGTCGTGACTTAGCTCTATATTCTTAACTACAATAGCTTAAATAAATGAACCTACTAACGCAATAATTCAGTCGGGGGAAAAAAGGAGATACGGAGCTCAGTAATGAAATTATTGCTATGAAAATCAACGATACCTAATAGATAATTAAAAAATAAAACAGAAATTTCAAAATTAAAAAAAAAAAAATCAGTAAACGATAGAACACTGATGTTATATTTTAGAATCAAAATTTGAGAGCAAGCTATGGCCTAGTCGATTTTTAATAAAACGAAAATAATTGAAAATATGATAATTTAATTGTTTTTTTCTCCTTTTATCTATTATTAAAAAAAATTATAATTAAAAAAAACTTTATGATGCTGAAAGCTGCAATTACACCTAAATAGAGAAAAATATAAGTATGGACTGTTTTCTTTTTTTTTTTTATTACATATACCTTGCTTACCCTCACAAGAGACTAAAACGACAAGAAACTGCCCGTAGATACTGATTACTACAAAACTTACTAGACAATCGTTTTAAAACTTCCAATTCACTACAAAAAGCTCATTTATATTACTGTCATCAGACCCATCTGGACGTATGAAATTGAGCTGTGGGGCTCTACTAAGCCATCTAATTCCTCCCGCATCCAATCCTTACAATCCGAAATCCTTCTCAAAATCCTAAATGTTCCTTATTTCGTCAAAAATAAAATCATCCATAACGACCTTAATATCCTATTTGTTGCAGGCCATTCTCGCACCAGATATACCACTTTCAATTCCAAACTCCCAACCCATATAAACCCTCTTCTCCGCAACCTATCAACCTCATATATTCCTGACAACCCTCCGAGGTGATTGAAAAGAAGATGGCCCCGGGATCTACTTACTTAAATAAACATCGAAGTACTACCGCTGGGTAGTTTCTTTACAAGCCTTTTACGCCTTTTATTATAATTCGTCACTTTTACTTACTGTATTTATGTAATATACAGATGTAAAATTCAATAAAATATAACTTAAAAAAAAAAAAATAATATTCTACCACTGCCGGGATTCGAACCCAGGACCCTAAGTTCAACTGCTCTATTAGGCTATAAAGGTAGACGAGTGATCTATCCGCTCCGCTCCACGCCGCTCTCTAATATGCAAACTGTCTGCAAAATTTTCCTTTCGAACAACACCACTAGTGTGTGTCAAAAAAGTTAAATTTTTAAGAGTAAAATAAATGTTACGAAAAAAAAAATAAAGTTTAGAACCATAGCGAATAGCGAACATACATATCCATGACAAAATATTAGAAAAAACTAAAGTTTCGTAGAACAAAGTAAACCATAAAAACATTTCATAATATATTACTCAGTAAGTATTGGATTGTTTCACATGGAATGTCCGTTTTTATAGTTTCTGAAATACATAAAGGATTTTACAGGTCTCTGTTGTTTTCTTCCGAATGTTTACATATTTAAAGTAAACAGTTACTAATCCTCTACCTTTGTATTATAAACATTACCTTCCCAATCAATTACCCACTTTATAGTATGATATGAACATGGATACACGCGAATTTCGAGTAATATTTTTGTACGAGTTTAACCTCGGCCATTCAGCAGCTGAGGCCGCTAGAAATATTTGCAAGGCGTTTGGGGAAGGGAGTGTTAATGAATTGACCATTCGCCGTTGGTTTGCTAGGTTTTCAGCTGGGGATACCGACTTAGAAAACATGCCTCGAGGAAGAGCTCCGTCCGCAATAGACAACGATGTCCTCAAACATACAGTAGAAGGAAACCCCTACCGAACAGTTAAGGGACTCTCAGCACAACTAAATGCAAGTGCATCTACCGTTTCCAGACATGTATTGGGAAAGTAAACTCATGATCTCCCTGAGCGATAGCAGGACCCCATGTTTCAAAACATACCGTGCAAAAATTTAAAGAACTGGGCTACGAAGTTTTTCCGCACCCAGCATATTCTCCCGACTTGACTCCAACAGATTACCACCTGTTCAGGAATTTAGACAACTTCGTCAAAGGAAAACTTTTTGAAAATGATGATCAAGTGAAAAGTGCGTTTTCAGATTTTGTTTCACTTCAAAGCTCAGAGTTTTTCACTTCGGGGATAAAAAAAGTTGGTTTCACGTTGGGAAAAATGTGTAGAAAAAGGAGGTAAATACTTCGAATAAAATTATCTTGTTTTCATATCGTATTTTTAATAGAAATCCTTTACCTTGAAAACGGACGTTTCATGTGACACAACCCAATAAAAAGAACTAAATACACACTCAACCCAGATATTATTTAGTGTAGCACAAGAAATGAAACCTAGCAAGTTGAACAATTTATACTCTTATTTACGGAATGAAAAATAAATTTATCTTAAAAATAGCAGTGTTTGTTCCTCTTAGAGTAATTTCTCATGGGGTTTGTACTGCTCGGGGGAATGCAGTTCTAATCTTTTAAAGATTTAGAAAACTGAAAAAAATATCTCTCCCTGAACACTATTCTTTATTGTATTTTATATATTTTTAATGTGCTAAATATTAAATTAAAATACATATTAGAAATGAATTCAGTGGCAATTACAGGGAAAGATCTTTTATTTATCTATTTACTTTTTAAGTATGTAAACTCTTTTAGACAAAACTACTTTGGATTACGTCAATGTAACGCGAGGAAATGACGTGTTTATATATCATCTGATTTTTAAATAAATACGCTGTATGTATACTGTATGTTCATAGTAATATTTAATATTAATAATAAAAAAAATTTAACAATATACTAAACATTTGTTAAAAACTAAATGGGATTAAGTGCACTAAAGAAGATTTTTTTTTTCACATAATAACAATAATGATAGGCTTACCGAACCCGAAGATACCACCAAAAACCGCCTGCACAGACTCGTCCAATGTTCCCATTTAAACCCAAGCCCCCGAGATCAGCCTTAACGCAATCCTCCCATCGACGTTTCGGCCTACCTTTCGGACGCCTACAAGTCGGATCAGCGAATACCAACTTTCTCGGAATCCGATCCTCACCGAGCACAACAACTTTACTCGCCCAGTCTCCGCGATGCTATCAACTCAATTATATTCACAGGGTACAAGCGCCGCAGTTCCGCGTTGTGCAACCTTCTAAAGTCCCCAGTGGCCTCACCTCTCTTCAGACCAAATATTTTATTATTTTTGAAAACCTTAAGCCGTTGTTCATCCTTCAAAGTAAGCGGCCACGTTTCAAATCCGTAAAGAACCGTCAGAAGAATAATAGTTTTATAAATTCTAACCTTTAAGTTTTTAGACAGAAGCCGCGAGCTAAGTAATTTAGCAACTGAATACTAACACGCATTTCTCGCCTTTAACCTGGCCTTTATTTCTTCCTGGATTTCATTTTTTTCTAGTTATTATTGAACCTAAGTACTTGAATTTCTCTACTTGTATCAATTATATCAATATCACTAAGATCGCCACCGTTTCTGCTACTAATCGTATATTTCGTCTTATTTATTTAATTAATTAATTGTAATTTAATTATTACGGACTAATTACTTAATTCCGGATAATCCTCCGAGGCGACTGAAAAGAAAATGGCCCCGGGACCTTCTAGTTTAGAACATTTTTAGAGTGTTTCCAATGGGAAGCTTCTCTACATGTATATCATGTCATTGTATTATATAACCATCACATTTGCTTGATGTATTTTTTTTTTTGTTAATACAGTTGTAAATACCAATAAAATGTTAAAAAAAAAAAAGTTTTAAACAATATTAAAGTATAGAAACTGATAAATAAATTGTAAGATTCTTATTTATTATTATTTTTTTTTTTTTTACATTATTTCTTCTCTTTTCTTTCACAAATTTAACAAGGGTAGAGATGTTAATTCAAACTATTTTGTATATATAATTCCATTATTCTATTAAAATGCAACTTTCTGAAAATTTTTAAACCAACTTTATGAGGCGATAAGTAAATATAATATGAAAACAAACTTTTGGAGGATTATAATTATAGAACAGAAATTTAATGGGTTAGAGTGGGAATGGAGTTTGTGATGGAAGGAGTGGTTCTCAGTTCTGGCGAGATCTGATTTGAATTGTAAACATTGAATACGAGAGGAATACGATGGTTTAGTAGAACACTCCATAATTCCAGACAGGCCTTACGATAGGCATGTAATTGGTCCATTAAAAATCGTTGGAAGGTTTGAGCCTCTGGCTAGTAAGTGTTGAAGTAGCTGAAAACGACAATAACTAGAGGCATAAAATATAATATAAAAAATTACGACATATAAAAGACAAAATAGTCAGAAAAAATATAATAAAAAAGATCTAAGCACAAAAACATTCTTCTAAAGCAATAAGCCAAATTGGTATAAGGCTGATAAACATTCCTTTCCCAAGACGGGAGAAAATTAATGACTACTGTAGGGGAAATAGTAGGGAATGAGGAAACATCTGCCGGTATCACAGCTGTTACTAATTTTATAATGTGAATACCACTTCATAAGAAGATGGTTGATCATTGCATCAACAACATGGCATGCTAATTATTAGCTGTAACGAAACCAGCAATAAAAATAATAACTTACTTAATGTCTCAAGGAATCTATATATGTTCTTTATGATATTATCTGAACAAATGTCTCAAAAATATTTCAAGAAAAACATCACAATAGCATATATGAAGAGTAAAGGGAATAAACACGATAAATCTATTATTTTCAGGTTTTGAGTTATTGCTGCTATCTGTTGGCCATAATAGAGCAAGTAATTTTAGGTAAATAATGCTTTAAAGGGAGTAAAATATAACAGATAAAAAATCTGGTGCGGGCAACACACGACTTTCACTTACCTCCATTTTTAAAATCAATGAAAGAATTTTCAAAAACAGTCAGAGATAAAAATACGTGAAACTATTAAGGAATTAATTAAATCGAATTTCTATAGAAACATGTGTTTTATTAAAAAATATATAACATAATAATACCTAAAATAATCAGTTAGTCTTATGTTCATTTCATCACTCTCTTTTAACTTTTAAAAGCTTGCGTATGAGATAATATTTTTTTATAAAATCTTTAGCTTTCCAACGGTATTTTATACGTGTATATTACTGTTCTTATGTTCAAAAACGAAAAATAGCATTAAAAAAATATTGTTTCTGTTTTCTCCTTTAGTTGGGTATCGAATTCATTCAATTTATATATTTACCTGTTTTTCATCAGTGGTAACAAGATAACATAGTTATTTTTATATAATCAACAAAATTAAAGGTACTTTAGAGAAAGAATGTTTAAAATATCGGCATTTAAGCCCTATCAGACCATTTTAATCAGAATGAACTTACATGATATAATGCTCATTAAATTTTACATCGATATAGCGATTTTAATCAAAATCGTCGGAACCGTTTTCGAAAAATCGAAAAAAGGTGCAAAATGCATGGTATAAAGTGGCTCTTCTAGTAAGCTCATTTTGATGAAAAAGGTTTTGTAACGTCTCGGGCGTATATTTGTCTTGTATATGAAATTTCAGTTCCATAGGACTTACCTTTTCCGCCCGGGAGTTACCACACACACACACAGACCTTTTTGCGGGACTCGGTTATTTGGACTCTGGGGACCCTAAAATGTGTATTTCCGTTGAAAACTGTAATTCAAAAATTTTCACGATCACAATACTTTCCCTTACTATATATTGTAAGTGAAAGTAAAAAAGGATTAGTTATGGTTCTTTTATGCATCAGTTTTAGCCGAGATTCCTTATCTTTAAGTGATATTTTGCTTACTCAAAAAGGAAGGGAAGAAATTTCAATGTTTTCATTTGATTATTTTTTACTTCGGAAAATGAAAATTTCGTTGCACAAACGGTTAACATCACTTGCAGACGATGGTGCCTTAGGAAAAAGCATCGTCCGCACGTGGTTTGCTTGGTTCAGGACTGGAAATTTTACTTGGAAACACTAAACACTCGGGCGTACTTCAACTGCTCATGATGACCAAAATTAAGCATAATTGATAAAAAAATTTTAATAGTGGCTAATCGGGCGATGCTACAGTGGGATTCCTAAATTTTGCCTATCCAGGTTTTATTAGGATAGGGATCTTTAACGAGTACCTGACATCGGACAGGCTCGGGTCCACCTTTTTTTTTACGCCCCCTCTGAAGACTAAAGATAAGATTTTTTACTCTCATTAAAAAATCCTAGGACCACCTGTGGGTTTGAAACCGTAACCTAAGGCATATAAAGCTGTTATGCTAGCCATCCGCCTACAGGTGATCGCTAATTAATTTAATTCAATTTTATTAAAAAAAAAAAAAAAAAAAATCCTGTACCTCTACAACCCATGAAGGGTCTTGGGCTCAGTACAATATATATTCGTACTTTTTCTAGGCCAACGACCGTGCAATGGGGTTGATTCGGCCGAGATCACGCTCAGCCGCCAGGTTTTTCCTCATTTATGGGTACACACTTTATAGAGGCTGGGTCTGCCCCAGGAGGTTCTCCATACCCCAGGATCACCCCCCGGCTGAAATAACATAATAAATAATATTCTGTCATAACCGGGATTCGAACCCAGGACCCGGAGCACAATAGACTAGCGCTCTATCCACTAGACCACGCCGCTCCCTCCAATTTTATTAAACTTAATTTAATTTAATTTTTGATGAAATAACCAAATCACATAATAAGTATTCATTAAAAAAACACGCTACGATATTTTAACTCAATATATAAACAGCACTTTAGTACATGGACCAGACGCTTTTATTCTTAAAAAAAACTATATTTCCGAAGACAAATATTACGTAAATCAAAGCTTTGAAGTGCGTGTTATTGTCAACGAGTGTGATTACGGTATTGTATCGTATATAAAGTATATAATAAGAACCCTAATGAGACGACAAAGAGAGAAGACTAATTGCTATAATTTATAGCGAAAGCCTAAATAGTTAATAACACGAAGGGTAGAGACACTGAGAGAGAAGACAGGTCATAGTATGCTAAACACGACGGCACTCCCTTGTGTAGCCTACCTACTGCAAGGCATTTAGCACTATAGCAGGCGTTAAGCTCTGTACGTACGTCACATAGAGGTTTAATGGTTACTAGCAGTCCTTCTAGGTAACAATATAACAACAACTAAAGTTTAAATGTTATGCCTCTTTTATTATTTCGTATTTGTATTTGTTTAATTGCTGCATGGTCTACAGATAGAGCATTAATCTACTGTTCTCGTTCTAGGTTCGAATCTCGCTGAACCGAATATATTTTTTCTGTTTTTTAAGCTTGGGGGACTTTAGGTACGGAGACCTCTGGGTAAACCCATCCTATGTAAGCGGATACCCGAAACGGGGAGAGGAATGAGAGTAATTTCGGCCTATCCTTATTTACGACCATGTCTAGGAACAGTGCGGATCTCTATATGTACTTAGCCCAAGACCATGTTTCAAAATACTTCACTCACAAAAGACTTTTTCTAATAATTATTACTTTCACTACCTAAATAGAACACTAGTCAATGTTCTCGGGTCCTAGGTTCGAATCTCGGCTGAGGTCAGAATATATTTTACTCTGTAATATTATAATTTGACCCATTTTACGGCGAGTGAGTGGCTCCTTCCCCAATCCGCAGACAATATTTCTAAAGGATCATACCTTTACCAAATCATTAACTCCCAACCCTCCATACATCCAGTTTCCTACAATTTTAATCCTCAGTCCACTCACTTGAAACAGATTTTTAAAGCCATTCCGACTTTATTTTCTACCATAGGACTAAAACTTTTGATTGGTCCTTCCTTTGTCCGCTCTCTAATTTCTGAATTTTCTTACTAGCTTATCCGCCATGCTGCTTCCCTCTCCTGTTAAACCCCAACTTTTCAATACCTGTTATTATCCCAAAAAGGACGCTTAGAAACTGTAGCATTAATATTCCTGACTTTTTTATTTGAATTTTGTCATTGTCTATAATTGAATGCTGTTATCTATTAATTTTTTTAAAATTCCGTTCAACAAAATATTGTTTTATTTTTATTTATCATTGTATATATTTTTTTGGATATATGTGTGTATATATAGGTTATGACGGCCTCCCGGCTGTGCTGAGGACAGACTAAAGCGTATTATGAACATTTTCCTAAGATTTGTCTTGGTTACATCAGGAGGTCTCATGTTACCCACTTATACGGTGAATTAAGTGGCTCCTCCGTTCAACCGCAGACAATATTTCCTCGGATCATACCTCTACCAAACTATTAACTCCCAGCATCCTTCCTACATCTACAGTCTCCTCAATTTAAATCCTAAATCTACTCACTTGAAACTCGATCGCGACATTCTGACCTTTACCTTCCTACCCACAAGAACCAAAACCTTTAATAGTTCCTTTATTGTTCGCTCTGCCACACTCTGGAATTTCTACCAATCCATATCCGCCATGCTGTTTTAATAAAATTTTCATTTTCTCATAAGATAAAATTTAGAATATATATATTTTTATTAATTTCTTTGTTATTTTTTATGTATATAATCTCATTGTAAATAATTGTAATTTATAATCATTGTAAATAATAATTACTCATGTTTTATGTCTGTTGGCCAGACATATATATATTCAAATTGTACATAACTGTTATTCTTAGGGGACCTAGTCCCAGGATAATTTTTTTTTTCCATTTCAATTTCTACGAAATATACAGGAATGGAAAGAATTCCGATCGTAACGAAAAAACACGTTTTAGTGCTCAAACAACCAAATCGCACGTAGAAGTCTACCTGTGTGCGTAGTAATGCTAGCACGTAAACGAAAAATACGAAATTTAAATTTTATATTGGGTTGCCCGAAAAGTTCGTAGAGATTTTGAAAATAAAATTTACCTTTTATTTATTCTACTAAAAATAAACCCAAAGCTAATGTCTATTTATATGCCTTCAATCCTCATGAAATTAATAATGTTTAACCACTGAGTTCATCATTATTTTGGCTCAGTAGTGTAGTTTATTGCAAACCAACATTTTGAGCTCATTCTACAAAACCAGACAACTTTTACTGCGCCCAGTTAGATCGATTGAAGGCAGATATTGAAGAGAAACGCCCAAAGTTGGCAAATTGCAAAGGAGTGCAATTCCATTAAGACAAAGCTAGGTCCTATGTGTCTTTTAAGGGTTTACCTCATCCGCCGTACTCTCTGACATTGCTTCTTCGGATTCCGTTTCCTCAAAAATTTTCTACAAGGGAATCTTACTCTAGAGAGATTACGTCGAAACGGACCTTTTATTGTTCTTCAGGACTAAGGACAGTGATTTTAGGAAAAACAGGGATAATGGACCTTTCAAGCCAAGGGTACTCGCTAAGTGGTAAACTATTTTATACATTAAATAAATAAATTTTTAAGCTGTTTCTAATTTTTGTCCTGATTTCTCTACGAACTTTCCGGACAACCCAATATATAAAGCGATTCTGTGTTTCAGAACTCGTAAACACGAGAAGGATTCTAAAAGGTTTTTACCATCATTTATAACATAGAATTACAAAGTAAAATCCATTACAGGGGCTAATTAGGCCTACTAAGGACTTCCCAGGCATCTAAGATCTCTCTCCAAGACAACGAAAAGACAATATAATAAGACACTAATAGATACGTTCTCACATATTTCGTCGGAGCACTGCGTGATAAAAGCCCAGCAATCGTCATCCCTATCATGATTCGAAAGGAAAATCTTAAGAAGGATTCTGGGGCCGGTGTATGAGAACGGTACCTGGAGAATACTAAAAACACAAGTGTGGCCGTCTGAGATGGACCGGGCATGTTGCAAGGATGAATAGAAATAAAATCCCCAAAAAGCTCCTCGAGGAAAAGATTTTTGGAACCAGAAAAGTTTGTAGACCTCGTTTACAGTAGAAGGATCGTGTAGCGGCAGATGCGCGGAACATGCTGGGAGTTAGAAATTGCAGAGTAGCAGCTCAAAACAGGGGAGACTGGTGGCCCATGCTAAGGGAGGCCTAGACTCTTCACGAGATGTAGCGCCATCGAAAAGGAAGAAAATCCATTGCAACTAAGTTTTATTTTGAAGGAAAAGTTAAGTTTTCTCTAATCAAGGGTATACAAAAATGATTCTGAAATATGAGTGGTATTAAAGTAATATGGATGTATGATACAACTTTGGAAAGCGCGAGATTTTAGAAAACCTAATATACAATAAAAGAACTCATTCAAGTTAATACAAAGTTGTTCCAA
This sequence comes from Piezodorus guildinii, assembly GCA_023052935.1. Taxonomy (NCBI): domain Eukaryota; kingdom Metazoa; phylum Arthropoda; class Insecta; order Hemiptera; family Pentatomidae; genus Piezodorus; species Piezodorus guildinii. The sequence continues at coordinate 139,507,759 of CM041297.1, read as the reverse complement.
GTGCATAAACATTTGATATTTTAAATGTGATGAGGGAGGTTATGGTTATTTAGAGTTGCCACCGTACAGTATCACAGTGCTTATCATCACAGTTCATCTTACATCCTTCCATTTAGTACTCCAGATTTCAGAAACAGTATTACATACCAAATCGTACGTGTGTTTTAATAAATTGTTATGAATTCATAAAATAACATAAAAACTAAATGGGACTCGCCTAAGATCTAAATTGAACTTTTAAAATGCATTTACAAAAAGTTCATTTGAAATATAAAATAGTAATAAATCGAATAAACTAGGAACCGTTTAACATAACAATAAAATAAATGACAGATTTTTGCGTTTCCAGTAAAATCTTCTTAAGTAGATATATTGGGTTGTGTCACATGAAATGTCCGTTTTCAAGGTAAAGGATTTTTATTGAAAATACGATATGAAAACAAGATAATTTTATTTGAAGTATTTACCTTATTTTTCTACACATTTTTCCCAACGTGACACCAACTTTTTTATCCCCAAACTGAAAAACTCTGAGCTTTGAAGTAAAACAAAATCTGAAAACGCACTTTTAACTTGATCATCATTTTCAAAAAGCTTTCCCTTGACGAAGTTGTCTAAATTCCTGAACAAGTGGTAATCTGTTGGTGACGAGTCGGGAGAATATGGTGGGCGCGGAAGAACTTCGTAGCCCAGTTCTTTCAATTTTATAACGATATGTTTTGAAATATGCCGCTCAGTGAGATCATGAGGTACCCATGTATCGAGCTTTTTTACTTTCCCAACACACTTTAAATGTCTGGAAACGGTAGATGCACTTGCATTTAGTTGTGCTGAGAGTCCTTTAACTGTTTGGTAGGGGTTTCCTTCTACTGTATGTTGGAGGACATCGTTGTCTATTACGGACGGAGGTCTTCTTCGGGGCAAGTTTTCCAAGTCGGTATCCCCAGCTGAAAACTTAGCAAACCAACGGCGAATGTTCCGTTCATTAACACTCCCTTCTCCAAACGCGTTGCACATATTTCTAGCGGTCTCAGCTGCTGAATGGTCGAGTTTAAAATCGTAGAAAAATATGACTAGAAAATCGAGTGTTTCCATGTTCATATTTGGAGGTATACTAAAAAGTGGATAATTGATTGGGAAGCTAATGTTTATAATACATTCTGAAGAAAACAGAAGAGAACTGCAAAACCCTTTATGTATTTCAGAAACTATAAAAAATGACATTTTATGTGAAACAACCCAATAGTACCTTTCGGAAACAAACTTTTCGACTAATAGTTACAAGGGAGAAAAAGCAGGTGTTGATGGTTCAGCGGTTGCAAAAACTGTTATACCTTCCACAAAAAAAAAATATTTCCTCAGACAGCTGAATAATTAAACAAATTAATATTTTATATAATTAAGCCTCTATTACATTACACCACTTGATACATTAAGCAACCAGAAGCACCTGATACTCCCTGTCACCTGTATGATTTATCTGCATCGTCCACCTCCCACTCTCATTAATAACCTGGGCGCTAGGCTCTAAGTGTATGGCCATTAAGTTTAGAACCATCAATAAGGGTTACTAGGAGGCAGGAAAGTTCTCCATGTCCAAGGCGAATATGTCAGTGGTTTAAAGTCGTAGAAGTTGAGGATGACACCGAAATAGCAATCGCTGACCTTCATTAAACCAGAAAAACGAGGTGTCACCTGTTGCGAAGTGGCTAGCATAACAGTTAATCCTTGGTCTAGCCGTCCTTCTGAGAAAACGTAAAATGGTGGTCCCGAGTCTGTGTCATTGCTTTTCAGGTACCTTATCCACATTAATCCTGAATAGACGAAAATTTAGGACTCCTTCTGTAGCACCGTCCGATTAGCCACAGCAGCACTTTATAAGTGACGTCAAATGAATAAACAAACAGACGAAGAAATACGTTCGGAGCACATTCATAATACAGAGTGTTATAAGGTTCATGATAACTTTTTTTTTCTCTAACCGATCTTTATAACTTTTTATGTTCCATCTTCGAGTGCTAAAGATTTTTTTGATCATTGTTCTTACGTTATTCCTGCTTTCTCTACATACAGATAGCTAATGTTTTTATCTAAGTTATCACTTTAGCAGAACCTCGACTTCCTTTTAAAATATTTAGTTCAGAATAACAGCGATTCTGACAGTCTGCTAGCAAGCTCTTGAAAAGTTCTATTGTTAAAAATATCTAAGGGCCTTCGCACACGTAGCCGGTGCATTAAGACCTTAAGGGTTATCGGTTAAGGGACGTAGAAAATAGTTAAAATTTAGCAATAGTTCTAGAATAAAATAAAAATTAACAAAACAAAAAACAAATGTACGATCGGGACGTAGATCGACATCTTCATTCGGACACAAAACCCTGAAAGCAGCATGACTGAGAAACGTTCGAGACGTTCCTCTAATTATGTGTACCTACTTTATACAGGCCGGGTGTTCCCCACGATACCATACCATGGTTTGAAATAACAGAATAAATATTGGGTTATTTCGCATGAAATATCCGTTTTTATAGTTTCTGAAATACATAAAGGATTTTGCAGGTCTCTGTTGTTTTCTTCCGAATGTTTACATATTTAAAGTGAACAGTTACTAATCCTTTACCATTGTATTATAAACATTAGCTTCCCAATCAATTACCCACTTTTTAGTATACTTCCAAATATGAACATGGAAACACTCGATTTTCGAGTAATATTTTTGTACGAGTTTAAACTCGGCCATTCAGCAGCTGAGCCGCTAGAAATATTTGCAAGGCGTTAGGGGAAGGGAGTGTTAATGAACGCACCATTCGATGTCAGTTTACTAAGTTTTCAGCTGAAGATACCGACTTGGAAAACTTAGCCCGAGGAAGACCTCTATTACGGACAACGATGTCCTCAAACATACAGTAGTAGGAAACCCTTACCAAACAGTTAGAGGACTCTCAGCACAATCAAATGTAAGTGCATCTACCGTTTCCAGACATTTAAAGTGTATTGGGAAAGTAAAAACGCTAGATACATGGGTACCTCATGATCTCACTGAGCGGCAGCAAGACCCCATGTTTCAAAACATACCGTGCAAAAATTGAAAGAACTGGGCTACGAAGTTCTTCCGCACCCACCATATTCTCCCGACTTGTCTCCAACAGATTACCACCTGTTCAGGAATTTAGACAACTTCGCCAAAGGAAAACGTTTTGAAAATGATGATCAAGTGAAAAGTGAGTTTTCAGATTTTGTTTCACTTCAAAGTTCAGAGTTTTTCAGTTGAGGGATAAAAAAGTTGGTGTCTTGTTAGTAAAAAGGTGTAGAAAAATAAGGTAAATACTTCGAATAAAATCATCTTGTTTTCATATCGTATTTTTAATAAAAATCCTTTACCTTGAAAACGGACTTTTCATGTGACACAACCCAATATATCTGCGTAGCCAGGGTTCGAACCTGGGCCCTAGAGAACACTGGAGAACATCAACTAGACCTACCTCCCTCTCCTGACACTAGTATTTTATTAAACGTAATTGAAAACCTTGGTATTCGTAAATAAAATAAATCACATGGTAAAAAGCACAATAAGATTACACCCACATATTGAGATAGAACGGCCTTAAGACTCTTCTGAAGCATGTATATGCTAACTCAACGGGCGCTCTTGAAATGCAAATTTTATTCATTGGATCCCCTCGGAAAAAAACATTTCTATTCTCCTTTTAAATCTGTCGGAAGGTCCTTTATCGTGGAAAGCTGATGGGATGAGAGAGCCCTTAACGTTTCGATGGTTCATTACTCTCATTATCCTCCGTTCCTCACAAAGGACCACTATAAAGTGCACGGATTCGTTAGTCCAATAAATCGAGTTAGAGTACAAAGAGTTCAGCTGAGCCTATTAATTAAGAGAAGATCTGATCGATGCTCCCCTAATATCATTTCAAAGATTTCTAAATCAGAGCGATATTACATCTTTTTATTTAGAAAATAATTTAAAGGAGGATGATAAGGTTTGGGTGGCGCACAGTGGGCCAAATTACCAATTTAGGTGGACAAAAGTCAAGCCAAAAGTTTGGAATTTTCTAGTGCTTCACCTTTTTATTATTAGTTGGCAAGACCCTTAATACTAATATTTCCAGCCATACCGTATTTACAAATAAATAATAAATGAATGAATCATTCCTGTTCGGAAGAGTGCCTAATAACCGGCAGTGGGATTATCTTTATTCGGTTTTATGGGATTATCGTTATGGTAATTTATTGTGTTCAAGATGTGTTTAGAGCAAGTCTTTTTGCTTTTATTTAACAATGGACATTGCTGAGACAGATAAGACATTATATTGCCAAACTCGTTATTGAATATACATTGCAATCTCACCTGTAGAGTTGATTTAGTAATTTGTAAATGTACGCCCTTATTCAATAACGAAAAACTATATAACCCCCAAGTTACCCCAAGGATTTGTTTCATCAATCTTTCTAGTCTTTAGATATTACAAAGAATTTTTGCGATTTTTTGCGTTTTGGGAGATAAATAATTTTTTTCAGACACAACACTCCGAATCAAAAGTTTTACAATATATAATTTCAAGAATTTCCTTTATCATATAAAATACATATATTAGCAGATTTTAGCAAATCCGAGCCATAATTCGATTTTTTGTATAATTTTTTCCGTATTCTGGGACGTCAAACGTGAAAAATATAAGGAAGTTTTAGATTTTAGATAAATTTGATGTTCGACCACTGTGCGCTCTCCAATCGTGTAAAAAGTTTTTATGATCTTTCTTATAATTTTTTAAAATATTTTTTCCCGTAATATGGAACCTCAAAGGTTAAATATAGACAAGTTTCAGAATTTTGTCTACCTAAATCGGTTATATTGCCCACTGTGTGGCGGTCCATAAATTACAAAAACCTGGAGCACGCAACACACGACAATCGCTTAACTCCATTGTTAAAATCAATTCAAGAATTTTTAAATACTTTTAGAGGTAAAAATAAATTGTTTAAAAATTAATTAAATTGAAGGAATCACAGTAGCAGTGTGACTTAGCATAACGAAAGGCCACGGGTTCAAACCCGCAGGTGGTCCTAGGATTTTTTATCGGGAGTAAAAAAACCTTAGTTATGCCGTCCTTCGGAGGGGACGTTAAAAGGTGGTACCGAGCCTGTGCGATGTCAGGTACTCGTTAAGATCCCTATCCTGATAAAACCTGGATAGAAAAAATTTATGACACCCACTGTAGCATCTTCCGTTTAGCCACAGCAGCATAGAGTGACGATAACTGAACAAATAAAAATCAACTTTCATTTCAATTGAAACATGTGTTTTATTAAACAATCTATACTAATATTATAAAGCTGAAGAGTTTGTTTGTTTGTTTGAACGCGCTAATCTCAGAAACTACTGGTTCAAATTGAGAAATTCTTTTTGTGTTGGATTGTCCATTTATCGAGGAAGGCTATAGGCTATAATACATCACGCTGCAACCAATAGGAGTGAAGAATCAGTAAAAAATCTGGGGAATCCAATGATTCCAAATGATTTACCTTTTAATTTTAAAATAATTCAATTTCCCGTTAATTTATCTTTTTCCGTAACAATTAATAAATCACATGGGTAAAGACGTAGAAATCGATTTACGTCAAGATCGGGTTGCGGAGAAAATCAGTATGTTCCTCTGCCTCAAGAAGATAAAAATAAAAATTTTAAAAGAAATTTAAAAACTCATAATAGCGATCATAATAACAGAAATAGACGCAGACGAAGTCGCTTTAGTATATGTCATAGAAAAGGTGACGTGTACTGAGAAAGGTTTAAATATGGGTAATGAAATTCCGGTTTTGGGATAAGCCGATGATTAGGTACTGATAGTCTATTTTCTGCATTTTTATCAACAACAATTAGTTAGTTACATCAGCTTTTTATCATTCTCCATTAAATAATACAATTCCGGGTATTAAATAATATTTTTTCTAAAATCTTTAGCTATCCAACGGTATATTATACATCTATACTACTATTCTTAAGTTCAAAAACATTAAAATTGCATATGAAAACATGTTTGCACTTTTCACCTTTAGTTGTTTATCAAATTCGCTCAACTTACATATTTACCTGTTATTTATCAATGCTAACAAGATGAAATTTACAAAATTAGAGGTGCTTTAGAGGAAGAAAATCAGCCTTTAAGCCCTGTCAGACTATTTCAACCATAATGTAACCAACATGGTATTAAAGATTACCAAATTTCACATCGATATAGCGATTTTAATCAAAATCGTTAGAGTCGTTTTTTTGGAAAACTGTAAAAAGGTGCAAAATGCATAGTATAAAGTTGCTCTTCTGGTTAGCTGATTTTGATGAAAAAGTTGTTGTAACATCTCGGGCGTACAGTTGCCTTAAATATAAAATTTCAGTTTCATAGGAACTATCGTTTACGCGCGGGAGTTAATACACACGGATCAGCTGGGTGGTTAGCATAACAGCCTCCTATGCCCAAGGTCACGGGTTCAAACCCGCAGGTGGTCCTAGGATTTTTTAATGGGAGTAAAAAATCCTTAGTTATGCCGTCCTTCGGAGGGGACGTTGAAAGGAGGTCCCGAGCCTGTGCGTTGTCAGGTACTCGTTAAAGAACCCTATCATAATAAAACCTGGATAGGCAAAATTTACGACTCCTACTGTAGCATCGTCCGATTAGTCATAGCAGCATAAAGCGACGTTAAATAAATAAACAAAACAACACAATTTCAATTTCTTAAAAAAGTTTCTTATGTCGCTTAGTTTAAAAAAATAATTAAAAATTTTCATCGATTCTACCTGTCTAAAAAAAAAGATTATTTAAAATCTCCCCAAAACAAAAAACAAGGAAAGCTAAGATTAAAAATGGCAGACAATGAAAGCTAGGGAATAATCAAAGGGCCCTATAAGCCATCCCAAAAAAAGGGAGGATTAGAGCCTGTACTGACGCCAGCGGAACCTCACAAAGGGTTTGGCTAGGCTGTGAGTAGGGCTTTCACAGGGATACGAAAATAAGGCATTCCTACTCCACCTTATATCCAACTTTTTTATTTATATTTATTGGGTTGTGTCACATGAAATGTCCGTTTTCAAGGTAAAGGATTTTTATAAAAAATACGATATGAAATTAAGATAATTATATTCGAAGTATTTACCTTCTACACATTTTTCCCAACGTGACTCCAACTTTTTTATCCCCGAACTGAAAAACTCTGAGCTTTGAAGTGAAACAAAATCTGAAAAAGCACTTTCCTCTTGATCATCATTTCCGAAACGGTTCCCTTTGACGTAGTTGTCTAAATTCCAGAACAGGTGGTAATCTGTTGGAGACAAGTCGGGAGAATATGATAGGTGCTTTTTTACTTTCCCAATACACTTTAAATGTCTGGAAACGGTAGAAACACTTGCATTTAGTTGGGCTGAGAGTCCTTTAACTGTTTGGTAGGGGTTTCCTTCTTCTGTATGTTTGAGGACATCGTTGTCTATTACGGACGGAGGTCTTCCTCGGGGCAAGTTTTCCAAGTCGGTATTCCCAACTGAAAACTTAATATTTGGAGGTATACTAAAAAGTGGGTAGTTGATTGGGAAGCTAATGTTTATAATACAAGGGGATAGGATTAGTAACTGTATTTAAATATGTAAACATTCGGAAAAAAACAACAGAGACCTGCAAAATCCTTTATGTAATTCAGAAACTATAAAAACAGACATTTCATGTGAAACAACCCAATAATAACCTATATATATGAAGAAGGGTTCACCCACGAGTGGATAAAATACGTATTTATGTTGCAAAGGAGTTATAATGTTATACAATGTTTATTCTTAAACTAGAGTCCCACTATTCAATTCGAATCAGGTGTAATTAATGTTTGAAAAATCTCTGTCTGACCGATTTAGAGTTTATCGCTTTGGGAATTTTAGTTTATCGTAACGAAAAGTGAAATTAGGAAGAAAATATACTTACGTTTGAAAAATTAGTTAAGTTTATTTGTTTGTTATTTTAAAGAAAGCATAGATAAAGGAAAAAATTTAATTTTCTCATATAAAGAAAATTTGATTCCTATGTATGTATTTAAAAACGACCTCATCCTCCACCACGAAATTTCGACGAATTTCCTGATCTTCGTCAAAAAACATCAAGCAACCCACCAGCTCATAATAATGGTTCACAGATAGAGTTGCCAGTTCAGCAGCTGAGAGCTCCGACTCGACAGAAACCAGAACTCCAGCCACTGGAACCACCACTCCAGCCATTGAGACCACCAATCCAGTCTCTGGTACCACCGAACCAGCCACGGGAATCATCAGCCCTCCAGATGGGACCACGCTTTTCCAGCTTCTAACAACGAACCAACAGGCTCGGGTGTGAGGAGGGAAATACCACAGCAGCCGTCTTCAGGTGAAAATTCATCCCAAATAACACACATAATTAGAGGGTTGAATAATCTTATTCAGCCCCTTTTGAGCCTTCTCCAAGAGCTTGCTTACTTCACGCAAGCTATGAACGCTCGAAATGGTCCCTAATCGTATAATGATAGCCTTATTAACACTCCGACGTAAAATAAAGACCATAAAATTTAAAAAATGATGGACACCATACATAAAAAAAAAAAACCTGACGAGAAGACGTGCTGCTGGGTACTGTCCTTCCTCATGCCTTACGTGTCATTATTTTGTTTATTATTTCATCCTATTTGCTGATTGTCACATACTGCTGACAGGTGCAAAACAATAAATAAAGTGAAAAAAAAAAAAAAATGTTTCTATAAGAATCTTATTTAGTTTACAATGAAACATCTGTTTTCATCAAATAGTATAAAGTTTCAGAGGAGCCCGTGGCTGAGTGACCCAGAGCGCTAGTCTCTGACGCTAAAATTTGTGAATCCGAGTTCCGGAGGGGCTTTTTCAAGCATTTAATAAAATTGGGATTCACTCACCCTCTCCTATTTGTATTTCTTTTATTGCATATCAAATTTTCTATAATATTGCGCTTTCCAGCGGTATGTTATTCGCATATATTATTACTTATATTTCGGGAATAATTTTTCGATGACTTGGTTAAAGAAAATTCATTTTTACCGTGTAAAGAAAAGATGAATTGTAAGTGTATTTTACTTTTAAACCTTCAGAAAAGAATGATCTAAATGATGGTAAAAACCGCATAAAAATCCGTCTAGTGAGAAGATTTAGGAGTTCGCGGAAACTAAAATCGGGTTATCATTTTATATTTATAGCTTTTTTTCAGTCAAATTCATAAGTTTTTCTTTCATAATCTTGTTGCTGTTTATTCATTTAACGTCACTTCATGTTACTCTGCTTAATCCGACGGTGCAGCGGGAGTCTTAAGTTTTGCTTATCAAGGTTTACTTAAGATAGGGATCTTTTACGAGTTCCACTTTTTAAATCTTTAAAGAGTCACCTATGGTGCACAAATATAGGGCGATCTGCTGGCTTTGGAACTGCGACCTTAAGCATAGAAGGCTGTTTTACTAGCCACTACTCCACAGGGAATGAATCTGCCGGGTTTGAACCCGTGACCTTGAACATATTAATCTTTAACACATTGCTGAATGCATCCAGGGTCACCTGTGGTGTAATGGCAAGCATAAAATCCTTCTATCCACTAGATCGCGAGTTCATACCTGGCAGATGGCTCTATATTTGCTTTTAGGGAGTAAAAATCCTTGGTTATTTCGTCCTTTAAAAGAGGCTGTTATGCTAGCCACTACTCCACAGGTGACCCTGGATGCATTCAGAAAGGCGTTAAAGATTAATACGTCCAAGGTCACGGGTTCAAACCCGGCAGATTCAAACACCTTGTTGAATGCATCGAGGGTCACCTATGGAGTAGGAACTAGCATAACAGCCTTCTATGCTTAAGGTCGCAAGTCCAAAACCAGCAGTTGGCCCTATATTTGTGCACCATAGGTGACTCTTAAAAGATTTAAAAAGTGGAACTCGTGAAAGATCCCTATCTTAAGTAAACCTGGATAGGCAAAACTTAGGACTCCCGCTTCACCGTCGGATTAAGTGTAAATCACAGTAACATGAAGTGACGTTAAATAGATAAACAACAAGATTTAATAAAAAAGTGAAGTTCTTGGTAGCAAAACCTCATTAAATTAACTGTATAAAATGGGTTCAAGAAATTATGAAATGAATGAAAAAATTATGAATTTGATTGAAAAAAATATGAAATTGACTGAAAAAAAACTATATAGAAAGATAAGAGAAGAAGACAAGCTTAAAAGTATTGAGTAAATTAGACTAAATAAAATTAAGATCTGGTGGCATAGGTGAATTAGTAACTGAAAGACTAATAATGTAGTTACACGTTTTATAGGAACACTTAAAATAAATTAGCAGAGGGATTCTAGGGGTATCATGCACATTTTTATTATTCTAAAAGAACAGCGTAACATGGACGAAAACTTCTGACTTCTCGGTAACTGCTTTAGTAAAATATTATTCTCAATGATTTGACTGTAAAATAAGGGAAATTAATCAATGAAGAATTATTCCAAAAGCAAAACAATGGCACACACTTAAAGGAGGATCGCGCGGTACTATCAGACCCAAAGCACAATAGGAAGCTTATGTTGTTAGCTTTCATGACAAAATCGATATCGCTCTCCCTAAGAAGGGTTCAGGTACTGGTTATGGTACCACCCAAGGGTAGGGGTCTTCGAAACGTCACCTTCGAGCACAGTTTTTTCATTTCAGGAAATATAAACAACAGTTTCAATTACCGCTTTCTACTGATGTCGAAATATGATTCTTAGGGAATAAAACGTTAACTTATCACCATCACCAGTTAGTCAACACGATAAGATAACAGATGAAATGATAGAATTTGTAAGTAATGCAATATCCGAAGTTAATGAATTTACAGAATATAACTTCTTTTTTTCTGTTCTGAGTATACAAACCGATAATAATTCCGTCTACTTATTAAAAATACATTGAAACGTAGAATCGCGAATTCATTAACATTCTCAAATTTGATTAATTGATAATTAATAATAATAAATTAATTTATTAATTAATTTAATTTAAAAAATACGGAAAAAACATGAAGGGTCTTTGGTTCAGCAGTAATAGAGATTCGTACTGTTCCAAGACCAACGGCCGTGCGAGAGGGTGATTAAGCCGACATCACATTCATCCGCCAGGTTCAATTCCAAATAACTAAAATAAACTAAATAAACTCGGCCATTCAGCAGCTTAGGCCGCTAGAAATATTTGCAAGGCGTTTGGGAAAGGGAGTATTGATGAACGGACCATTGGCCGTTGGTTTGCTAAGTTTTCAGCTGGGGATACCGACTTGGAACACTTGCTCCGAGGAAGACCTCCGTCCGTAATAGACAATGATGTCCTCAAACATACAGTAGAAGAAAACCCCTACCAAACAGTTAAAGGACTCTCAACACAACTAAATGCAAGTGCATCTACCGTTTCCAGACATTTAAAGTGTATTGGGAAAGTAAAAAAGCTCGATACATGGGTACCTCATGATCTTACTGAGCGGCAGCAAGACCCCATGTTTCAAAAACTGTCCTGCGAAGTTCTTCCGCACCCACCATATTCTCCCGACTTGTCTCGAACATATTACCACCTGTTCAGGAATTTAGACAACTTCGTCAAAGGAAAACTTTTTGAAAAAGATGATCAAGTGAAAAGTGCTTTTTCAGACTTTGTTTCACTTCAATGCTCAGAGTTTTCAGTTCCGGGATAAAAAAGTTGGTGTCACGTTAGGAAAAATGTGAAGAAAAAGAAGGTAAATACTTCGAATAAAATTATCTTGTTTTCATATCGCATTATTAATAAAAATCCTTTACCTTGAAAACGGACATTTCATGTGACACAACCCAATAGTAAACAATATTTTTAAAACAATCAAATTTCATCTTCTTATACAGGAGTTCCAACTAGGGTTGCCTTTTCAAGTGAGTGCTGAGCTCCAGAGGTCACGGTCAGGCCAATCCTCCTCCTGAAGACCCCGGCCCGCCATCTCCTCTTCCATTCCGCATATCCACCTAATTCTAGGTCGACCTCGTTTCCGGCTTCTTGGTGGATGCGAATTTAAAACTCGGTTAGGCCATCGTCCGGCAGACATTCGTTTTACATGGCCGTACCACCTTAGCCTTCGCTGTCCAATACGCTTGTTTATGGATACTTTTCTCCTCACGTTAATTTCGGAGAATCCAGTGGAGTCGAGGCACGATCCCAGATATTTAAACTTTGTGCACGTCTCAGTATCAACACGTAGATCACCGTCGTCCTCAGCGCTGATGGCCAATCCATGTACTCCGTCTTTCTGAAATTTATTTTGAGACCCATAGACTCATAGCAGTCCCCTAATGAGAACTTAAAATCTCAAGGTAGACTTTTCTCCGAGCGATTACAACTTGATCGTCAGCGAAAAAAACCACACCAGCTGTTCATCGTCTACGAAAGGACCCACAACAATCAAATTTGAGAAAAACAAAACAAACTGTTATAACAGAAAAAAAAATCTATGATTTCGCTATTGCATAGTAAATAACTAAAACATAGAAATTCAATCTAGGAAAAAAATTATTATCCTGAGCAAAATAACGATAAACTAAACCATATTTTATGTCATTCTTAGTCATCATGTTTTTATCACCAAAATGCGTAAAATTCAATAAAAAATTACTACAAATATTGCTGCGTATCGAGAATACTGGGAGGTAAAGAAATATTTTTGAATTGTACAAAATAGGGAAGTTTCCGGACGACAAACAGGGAGGGTTCTTAGAAGGCCTATGCAAAAAAACTGCACCCCGCCACTCCACCTGAAGAGGAGTCTTAACTCGGATAGAAAAGGAATCGGAAGTCCAGCCACAGACGGAGGAAGTTGGGGGTCAAACCAGGGAAGAATTTTTCAGTCATGTCCAAAGGTACATTAATGTTATATTATGTGGTAAATTGGAACCTCAGTATTCTCGATAATAATAATGCCTCGCTGTATCATGTTTTTATATGTAATGATAAGTACTTTTTTATAAATAAATATATCTTATAAGTTAACTACTTTATTACCCTTTATGCCACTGAACATAGTAATTTGTCCTTTAAGTTTATATATAGGTATACGTTAATGCATAGTAAAGGGAGGTGGTTCTAAATTTGTCTCCAGGCGAGCTCCTTACGGAGTTATTTATAGACGGTTAAGTTTAGAAGGTAACCAGCCGATAAATTCCCAAGTCTGGACATGACCTAAAGATCTGAAAATACACAAACCCCGTCTGGTCTATTTCCTTATTTGATTAATTAATCTCTGTTGCTCAGTTCCCTATCTTTAAGTGGTATTTGCACAAAATAAAAGAGAATTTTTTTTTTTATATGATGGCTAAATGTCTCGTATAATCAAGAATATACCCCAGGCAAATGAATTTCATTAAAAAGAAGTCAGAGGGAAGAGCGAGTGGATTTCATCACCAATTAAAGGTGCGCACTTCATAGCGACAGGGCGAGTCCCTGGGGGTTATCTCTGTGTCAGGATCGATTCAGGGATGAACAAAAAATCTAATAACCACAACACACGTCTTTCACTAACCTCCCTAATTAAAACCAATTTCAGAAATTTTAAATAAATTATTATTTACTTTCACTTACCCTATAAATAAAATACATTGATCGATCGAGAAAATTTTCGAACTCCAGTTTTCAACGGAAATACGCGATAACCAAGTCCTGAAAAAGGTCTGTGAGTGGCAAATCTAGAGTGAAAACGAGAAGACGTACGAAATTGAAATTTCATATTTAAGACAACTATACGCCCGAGATGTTACAGAAACCTTTTTACTAAAATCGGCTGACCCGAAGTGATACTTTATCCCCTGTACATTTTTACGATTATCTCAAAAACGGCTCTAACGACTTTGATTAAACTATCTATGTATATCTAGGTAAAATATAATACAAGTTTCATTCTGGTTAAAACAGTCCGACAGGGTATAAATGCTGATATTGTAAATATTCTACCTCTAAAGTATCTTTAGTTTTGTATTGGGCTGATGCGAAATTAATGCAGGTTTCCTCTATTGCAATATCTTAATTCAAATTGTGTAAACAAAGCTAATCCTAACATTGATCATTATTATACCAAAACAAACCTTATCTAATACCCTCTCTTTCACCATGAATTTGTTTAGTAAAATCGTTTTGTTCGGTGTGTTCAAAGGTCTTGAATCGAAAATGTCAAAGTGCGATTTTCGTCAAATTTATTTTTACGAATTTAAATTAGGGCGCAGCGCTGCGCAAACGGCTCGTAATATTAATGAAGTGTGGGGTCAGGGGGCTATTAATGAGTGCACGGTGCAGCGTTGGTTCCAGAAGTTTCGCAGAGGAGATTTCGACCTCGAAGACAAGGAAGGTCGGGGCCGTCATCTTGCTCTGGACAACGACCAGCTGAGGTCAAAAGTGGAAGAAGACCCAACCAAAACCACACGAGAAATGGCGGCGGAACTCGGTGTGAACCAATCAGCAGTTGTACGCCACTTGGAAGCAATTGGTAAGGTAAAAAAGTTGGCCAAGTGGGTGCCAGTAGTAACGCCAGACCACACGTTGCACAACCAACGCTTCGACGACTGCACGAGTTGGGCTACGAAGTTCTCCAACATCCGCCTTATTCACCTGACCTCCCTCCTACAGACTTCCACTTTTTCAGGCATCTGGACAACTTTTTGAGGGAGAAAAATTTTCAAAACCAGGACGACATTGAAAATTCTTTTCGTGATTTCATTGAGTCCAGAGATTCGGATTTTTTTCTGGTGGAATAAGAAAGCTTGTTGAACGTTGGCAAAAGTGCATTGATTCAGATGGAAATTATTTTGATTAAATATATATGGTTAAAGTAAAGATATGGCGTATTTACAATACCTACTAAAAACCTGCATTAATTTTGCATCAACCCAATAGATTCTATAAAAAACAAAAACATGCAATCTTTTTTGCAGCGATCGGCATAATAAGCGGCTATATATAAAAGTAAACGAATTCGATAACTAACTAATGAAGAAAATTTCAAAAATATTTTTAAAATTTAATTTTTTTTTTTTTTTTTTTTAAAGATATAACAGTAACATAGATGTATAAAATACCGTTGGAAAGCTAAAGACCTCAGAAAAAAATATTATCTAATACACAACATTGTTAGTTTTAAGGCAAAGTAATGTGACGAATGGGCATAAAGTTATTACTGATTTTTAAACGGCACAATTTAATATTATTATATTACTTGATTTAAATCATATGTCTCCATTGAAACAGAATAAATTTTACTTTCACTTCACTATATATAAATTTTCGAATTCCAGTTTTCGACGGAAATACACGTTTTAGGGTCCCCTGAGTCCAAATAACCAAGTCCCGCAAAAAGGTCTCTGTGTGTTTGGTAATTCCTGGGCGGAAACGAAAAGTCCTATGAAACTGAAATTTCATATTTAAGACAAATATACGCCCGAGACGTTACAAAACCTTTTTTTATCAAAACGACCTTACCAGAAGAGCCACTTTATACTATGCATTTTGCACCTTTTTTCAATTTCCTCGAAAACGGTTACAACGATTTTGATTAAACTCGCTAGATCGATGTAAAATGTAATAAGCTTTAATATCATGTAGTTTTTATTCTGATGAAAATAGTGTGACAGGGCTTAAATGCCGATATTTAAATTTTCTTTCAGGTAAATATGTAAGTTGTGCAAATTTAAAAAAACAACTAAAGGAGAAAACTGAAAACAAAAATTTTAATGCAATTTTTTGTTTTTGAACATAAGAGCAGTAATATACCTAAATGTATGATATACCGTTGGAAAGCTAAAGATTTTAGAAAAAAATATTATCTAATACACAACAGCTTGTAAAATTTCATAAAGAGTGATGAAAAGCCGATAAAACTGATTATTTTAGATAATAATATAATAGATTTTTTAATAAAACACATGTTTCTATAGAAATTCCATTTAATTAATTTCTTAATAGTTTTAATCATTTTTATCTCTGACTGTATTTGAAATTTTTTTAATCGATTTATAAAACGGTGGTAAGTGAAAGTCGTGTGTTGCCCGCACCAGATTTTTTTAAAGCCTAAGTAAGTGTAAGTTGTGTGCTGTCAAAATCAGATTTGTTGTATTTGTGATAAATGAATATTATTATAATAATATTTTTTTTACTACTCAAGGAGAAATAATACAAAGATAATTTTTTATCCATTATCCATTACTATTTCCCAACTGTCGACTATCGATATTTATGGGTTATATTGATCATTTCGATATTAATTAATAAATATTTTATTCTCCTGGAAAAAATATAGGTACAGAGATACATTTTATAGCGAGATTTCTGTCCCTTACAAACGATTTAACATCGGCAGTATGAATGCCTGGAGAACGACCGCCCTTAATGCTCACCGGGAGGGCGAACACATACAATTTATAGCGAGATCTATAGGGCCATAAAGCCCTCTGATTGCTGGCACAATGTGACCGTTCCAGGGGGAATTAATTAGGGAAGGGTTGGAGCATATGAATCCACAACTCTACTATAGGAGTTGGAGTTAGTGTTGTAACTAAGGGAGTTTTGTCAACTGTCAAGGCTAAGGGAGATAGGTAGGCACGCAAGGCAGTCTTGCTTGGTAGTATTGTCAACTGCGTTTTATGGCCTACCGGAAGATTTGTTGAATCTACACAAACAACGCTTAGTAAATCTAAAATCCAAAAAAATATAAACATACTAAAATTATTGTGGATGTAATTGTTACCTTATATATATATATATATATATATATATATATATATATATATATATATATATATATATAAATATATATATTCTATATATGTATTTATTTTGTTTTGTTTATGTATTTAAAATTTTCTAAATGTCTTCACTATTCAATTTATTCCAACTTGTATGTATGTTTATTTAACTTTTTTATCAACCTGTAAGATTTGTCAATTAGTTTATTTTACAATGTTCCATTATTATTTTTTCCACCCTATTATCTTTGGATACCTTAAACAGAATTAGGGATAATTAAGTTGGGAGGTACAGTCAGTTTTTCTCCATATACATCTTCCATCACTGTTCTTACTATTATATAGGTGATATTTCAAGAATTAAATTAGAATTTTTTTATCCTGTATCATTATTATAATCATAAGTTAAATTTCATTGATTCTTTGTATGGTAGTATTAAGAATTTTAGTCATTGTTGTCAGACCCTGTCCATAAATCAGTACGTACTTTCCATTCTACCTTTTTTCCTACGTATTTTCCATCCTACCTACCCCCCATCTACCAAACAGTACCTAGTTTCCATTCTCCCACCATGCGGTACGTATCTCCACTCTACTTCATATTTTTATATTTCATATTTCATGTAAATTATTGATACCTGTGTAAATTTTTTTTAGTGAACATTTTTATTTTTTCTGTATAAACTTTCATTATTTTACTATCGTCATAGTATTTTAATTATTTTTTTTACATATACAGTTCTTCTGTTATTTTTTTATACCGACGTTCTCTAGCTAAATAGGTTATATAATATTGTATGTAATGTCATTGAAATTATATTATTTTGTATCTTTTTAGCCCTGATGATGACCCACAAAGGGGGTCGAAACGTTGGCAAACAATAAAATAGTTGAAACTATTTAGTTGTTTCATTTAATGACCGCCACCCGGACTAATAATTCCTTCCAATACTGAAATCATAGTCAGGAAAAATGGTTTTAAGTTTTTCTTAAAATACCCCTTAATTTATTGGGTTGTAAAATAGGTTCGTTGTTAAAATTACTTTAAAAATTTGAAAGAATCACACTGAGTTTCTATGGAAACATGTTTCAGATTAAATATTTTTTACAAAATTGTTGTCTCTCTCTACTAACTTATACAACTTTCTATATAAGACAACACTTGTTATAAAATCGTTTACTTCCAAACAATATACGATATATATATATATATATATATATATATATATATATATATATTTATATATTTATATATTTATATATATATATATATTTATATATTTATTTTATTTTATTTTTATTTTTAGGGAGCGGCGTGGTCTAGTGGATAGAGCGCTAGTCTGCTGTGCTCCGGGTCCTGGGTTCGAATCCCGGTTATGACAGAATATTATTTATTCTGTTATTTCAGCCGGGGGGCGATCCTGGGGTATGGAGACCCTCCTGGGGCAGGCCCAGCCTCTATAACGTGGGTACCCATAAATGGGGAAAAAACCTGGCGGCTGAGCGTGATCTCGGCCGAATCACCTCATTGCACGGCCGTTGGCCTATAAACAGTACGAATCTCTATATGTACTGAGCCCAAGACCCTTCATGGGTTGTAGAGGTACAGGTTTTTTTTTTTTTTTTTTTTTTTAATTTTTATTTGGTACTGCTAGATAAACACACAGAAACTATAAAACTAAATAAAAGTACGTTAATCAAAACGGGTAAAGAAATAGCGCTCGAAATAAATACAGGTAAGACGAAATATATTATTAATAGCAGAGAAGGTGACGATCGTGGTCAGGGCATACTTTTGAACATGTAGAGAAATTTAAGTATTTAGGTTCAATGGTAACAAGAAAAAATGAAATCCAGAAGGAAATGAAGTACCGGTTAAAGGCGGAAGATGCGTGTTACAGTTGCGAAATTACTTAGCTCGAGGATTTTGTCTAAAAACGTAAAGGTTAGAATTTATAAAACTACTTGCACTTTCTATGTAGTCGTAACGATGTCTTCTCCTAGGGAGTCGACTCATTTAAGTCCTAAAGATGGAAAGAATTTTTTTTTTGTTATATTTACTCTATAATTATATACTTATCTTAATTGTTCATTTCTGCTTTCATTAAACGGACCCTGTCCTAGAATAAAATTATTTTCTAATCTTAATAGAATGACAAATAAATAAAAGTATATGAGATGGTTTAAATATGGGTTACAAGATTCCGGTTTTGGGGTATGCCGATAATCTGGTACTGCTAGGTGAAGACAAGGAAACCATACAGCTAAATACAAGTGTGTTAATAAAAACCGGTAAAGAAATAGGACTCGAATTAAATATCGATAAGACGAAGTATATGATTAGTAGCAGAATACGTACTAACATCAAACGCATTCAATCCTTTCAATC